>QRFJ01007230.1:0-55921 GCA_006176705.1 Cocos nucifera
ATCCTCCAAAAATTAGATCTGGATCTAATCTTGAAGATCTTCAAAATTACTTTTGAAGAACAACCATTGTCTCATGCAGCAGTGCTGCCTTCTTTCATTCCTGACGTCTTTCACTTGCTTGGATCGCACCTTATTTATGCCCAAAAGCCCTTGGGCACAGAGAGGAGAGAGAGGACCAGAGGGTGGCATGGAGAAGGAGGGAGAGAGGCTTTGTGGCATGGGCTAAAGGAAGAAAAATTAAATTCTAGACACATACTGGGTTTATATAGATCCTGCTGTGCCATGCAATGCCACATCATCCCGACCAATTAGGGCCCTTTTGAAGGAAAAAACCTTATTTCTCGGGTCAAGTTCGTTCAGATCTGATTGGATCAAGAGGGATATTTCAAAAATTTTTCTTCTTAGATTCAAATCAAATCTAAGACTCTTCAGATCTGACCTTATTGATCTGATAAAATAAAATAAAATCTAATTTAATCATACCTTTGTTATGGGTAATCCTATTATCCTCTGATGATCCCGATGTTTGCCTAAGATTCTGGATGTAGCCACACAAGCGCCTGGCCTTTACTGGTATTCACTTGGGCAGGATCTGGAGATCTTCTTCTTCTCAATCTATCCTCCAAAAATCAAAACTAGATCTAATCTTGAAGATCTTCAAAATGGCTTTTGAAGATCAGTTGTTGTCTCTTGTAGTAGTGCTATCTTCTTCCTTTTCTGTCGCCTTTCTCTTGTATGGATCGCACCAAACGTGAGCCTAAAAACTCTTGAACATGAATAGGAGAGAGAGGACCTAAAGATGGCATGGAGAGGGAGGGAGAGAATCCTTGTGGCTTGGACAAAGGGCAGAAACTCTAAATTTTAGGCGTAGGTAGGGTTTATATAGACCCTGCTGTGCCATGCAGTGCCACATCATCTCCACCAATCATGGCTCTTTATGCAATTAGATCTAAATCTAATTGATGAAATGACATCATCTAATCCAATTAGATTAGAGTTCCTCATAAACCTCCTTAGGTGGTGCCAAGACAAGTCAGACAAGACTCCTTGGTGCCACCTAACTTGAAACCATGAAGCAACCTAGAGTCCCATCTGTATGGGACTCCAGGCATGATCCTCATGGGGCACACGCCTTCCTAGGTGTGCACACCCTCCCTTTCTATCTTTTAGTAGGGGGATAAAGCCCCATGTTCTCTCCTATAGGTGCATGACACATGGGCAGATGTCTAAGTGTCAAAGGTCAACATTTGACCCATATCCAAAGACAAGATTTAGTAGGTGATGAAAAATAGTAGGTATTATCTCAAATTTATCTCATAAATTAAGACAACCCTTTTCTGACCTAAACAAGCTCCAGTCAAATTAAGTAAAGGTTTCTGAGTGAGTCCAAATATATTTGGCTCAGTCGAGACAAGCTTTAATGATTGTTGAAGGAGAACACTAGGCTCAATCGTGTGCTAGCATGATTTTTTTGAACCTAATTGAATCTTATTCAAATCAATTGAATAGGATTAGTCCAATTGATGATATCCAAATCCAAACCTTTGTTTGTGTGACTCAGTTAGGTTCAGTTTCATATGGTAATGGGATATGTCGCGATCTTTATCATTGACATCATCGAAACATCTTTCAATGGATCAAAACTTTTTTGATTCAGACAACTAGTATGATCGATCATCCAAATCATTCTAATTGCTCTCAAAATCCACCAGTGACATCTAGCAGCATATGATGGCAACCCATCAAAACTAAAAATAAACCTCTTGGTGTAGTTACCTATATGATTAAGTTCCTCTATCTTGAGCTCCGATCGGATTAGGGATAAGGTGATCTCGTCAAATCCTAATTTCTATCATATGAATTAATCATTCGATTCAAGTCTAATGTGAAAACCCCAATAGAAACTCTTTCTATTATTTCACTCTGCCATGGCCATGGGCTTATGGACTTGATTTTCATGATCATCATAGGGCTGCTCCTCATCTACCGAAGAGATAGATCTCCTATTGGTGCAATCCAATTTCTACAATGAACATGCTATAGCCAACATACACCTCAAGATTTTGAATGGCTAGAAGATCGAGTTATGGTGTAGTCAAACTATAATACCCTCAAGGTGAACTATCGATGTACCATAAGTCAAAGAACCAAACACACCACTGCAGCTTCGAGGCAGTCATCAACGAGAAGATAGACTTCCTCATGACTGCTTGAGGTGGTCATGCTCAGTGCCCTCGTTCTCTAACGAGTATCTATACTCTTGCTCCAATGCCTCTACACCATAGAGTCAAGAGTCATCTATCCTAAAAAAGTGATCGTACACCAACCTTTTAGATCAGTCACCATTCTCATGATGTTCCTACGGTCGAGAGCATTTTATGTGTTAATAATGAAAATTCATGACTTAAATTTTTAACTCTTTAAAAATATGAACCATCATTACCATTAACTCAAGGGATGTATCACAAACACTTTCAAATACACATTATAATAAAAAAAATCTATTTTATTATTTATAGTCAAAATTATATAATTTTGCCCTTAGATGTGTATTATAAGTGTCAGCTAATTTTGGCTTCTAAGGAACACATGTCTAACACCATTGTGCAATCAGATTTAAATCGGACTGGTGGGATGACATCATCTGATCCAAATAGATGAGAGACCCTCAAAAACCTCCTAAGGTGGCATCAAGACTGGGTCAAACAAGACTTCTTTGCATCATACAGTTTAATCCCCTAAAGCAACCCTAGTGTCCCATCTGTATGGGACTCCAGCTTTATCCTCATCGAGGGCATGCCTCCCTAGGCATGTGCCCTCTTTCTATCTATATTTTAGTAGGGGGACAAGTCCCCAGGTACTCTCCTATGGGTGCATGACACATGGGTAGATGTCTAAGTGTCCAGGGTCAACATTTGACCAATGTCTAAAAACAAGATTTAGCAGGTGATCGAAAAATGGCAGGTGTTATTTTAAATTTATCTCATAAATTAAGACAATCCTTTTTTGATCTGGACAAGCTCCAATCAGACCAAGTAAAGATTTTTGAGTGGCCAATACATTTAGGCTCAGTTGGACAACTTTAAGATTGGTTAAAGGAGAAATCAGGCTCAATCATGTGCTAGCATGATTTTTGAACCTAATTGAATCTTATTCAAATCAATTGAATTAGGTTAGTTCAATTGATGACATTCAGATCCAAACCCTTATATATGTGATCCAGTTAGGTTTAGTTTCGTATGGTAATGAGATATGTCGCGATCTCTATCATCGACATCATCGAAACATCTTTCGATGGATCAAAACCTTTTTGATTCAGACAACTAGTATTATCGATCATCCAAATTACTCTAATTACTTCCAAAATCCACCAGTGACACTAGCAGCATGTGGTGGCAACCCATCAGAACTGAAAGCGAACCTCTTATATAGTTACCATGTGATTAAGTTCCTTTATCTTGAGCCCCGACCAGATTAGGGTTAAGCTGATCTCGTCAAACCCTAATTTCCATCATATGAATTAATCATTCGATTCAAGTCTAATGTGAAAAACCTTAATAGAAACTCTTTCTATTATTTTGCTCTGCCATGGCCATGGGCTTATGGACTTGATTCTCATGATCATCATAGGGCTGCTCCTTATCTACCGAGGTAGACAGATCCCCTATTAGTGCAATCCAATTCCTACAATGAACATACTATAGCCAATATACACCTCAAGGTTCTGAATAGCTAGGAGATTAGTTATGGTGTAGTCAAACTATAACACTCTCAAGGTAAACTATCGATGCACCTCAGGTCAAAAAACTAGACACACCACTATAGCTTCGAGCCAGTCATCGATGAAAAGGTAGACTTCCTCATGATTGCTCGAGGTGGTCATGCTCAGTGCCTTCGTTCTCTAACAAGTATCTATACTCTCGCTCTGGTGTCTCTACATTATAGATTCAAGACTCATCTATCCAAAAGAAGTGGTGGTATACCAACCTACCGAATCAATCACCATCTTTATGATGATCCTACGGTCGAGAGCATTTTATGAGTTAATAATAAAAATTCATGTCTTAAATTTTTAACTCTTGAAAATATGAACTATCATTATCATTAACTCAAGGGATGTATCATAGACAATTTTAAATACACATTATGATAGAAAATAATCCATTTTATTATTTATAGTTAAAATTATAATTTTGCCCTTAGAAGTGTATTACAAGTATCAGCCAATCTGGCTTCTAGGACATACATATCTAACAAACTCCCACTTGACCTAAAGCCAATTGGCTACAAATCTAAGTCCCATCTTCTCAAGGTGGGCTTTAAGCTTTTGCTAGTCCAACGACTTTATAAGTGGGTGTATCGTATTATCTACGGAGTCGACTCTCTTGACCTCGATGTAACCTTTCTCAAGGTAATCGTGGATGAGGTGGTATCACCGCTCGATATGCTTAAATTTTTGGTGAGAGCTCAGCTCCTTAGCAAGAGCTATGGTGCCATTATTATTGCAGTACAGAGGAATGGCATCCGATGGCAACACTTCGATCTCTGTAATGAACTTCTTCTATCAGAATGCCTCCTTCGTAGCTTCTGATGCAGCGATGTACTCTGCTTCCATAGTGGAATCTACTATCACTATCTGTTTGAAACTCTTCCAACTGACAGCACCATCATTATACACAAATAGACTTTCAGATGTCGACTTTTGATCATCTATATCGATCATAAAATCCGAGTCTGTATACCCCAGGACCTGAAGTTCTCCATTACCAAAAACCAACAACATATCCTTAGTTCTTCTAAAGTACTTAAGGATACATTTTACAGAAGTCCAGTGTTCTTCACCTAGATTCGACTGATATCTGCTCGTGATACTCACAACATGGGCTATATCAAGTCGTGGACATAACATAGTATACTTGAGGATCCCTATTGCTGAAGCATAAGGGATCTTGCTCATGCGTTCATTCTCCTCAAGTGTGTTAGGACATATTTTCTTAGAGAGATGAATGCCATGTCTGAAGGGTACCAATCTCCTCTTGGAATTTTTCATGCTAAACCTCTTTAGCACTTCCTCTATGTACATCTTTTATGAAAAACCTAGCATCCTATTCGGTCTATCTCTATAGACCTTAATTCCTAGAATGAAGGATGCTTCTCTTAGGTCTTTCATGGAGAATTCTTTAGATAACCATATTTTAACTGTGGTCAACATGGGAATATTATTTTCAATAAGGAGGATATCATCCCGTACGGTATGAGGAAGACAATAGCGCTCCCACTAACCTTTTTAAAAATACATAGTTCCTCCTCATTCTTGATGAAACTAAATAATTTGACTACATCATTAAAACAAGTATTCTAGCTCCGAGATGCTTGCTTAAGTCTATATATGGATCTTTGCAGCTTGCATACTTAATGATCAACATCACTGGATGTGAAATCTAGTGGCTGCTCCATATAGATACCTTCCTCAAGGTATCCATTTAAGAATGTTGTTTTCACATCCATTTGCCATATTTTATAATCGAAATAGGCTGCAATAATAAGTAATGTGCTGATGGATTTTAGCATGACTACTAGCAAAAAGATATCCTGATAGTCAATGCCTTCGCACTGACTATACCCTTTTACCACTAATCTAGCTTTGAATGTCTCCACATTCCCATCTACACCAATCTTTCTCTTGTAGATCCATTTACATCCAATAGGTACTATACCTTCAGGTAGATCTACCAAGGTCCAAACTTTGTTTGAGTGCATCGAGTCAATTTTTGACTTCATTACTTCTAACCATTTCTCAGAGTTGATATCCGATATCGCCTTGTCATAGATTTTGGGATCATCACCGTGAACACCCATTACCTACGAGGAACATTTCCTCTACTTTCTTTGAAATAGTACCTAAGTACCTCTCAAGGGGATGAAAAATTCTTTCGATCTATGAAGTGGAGGAGGTAGTGATTGTATTGGCTCAACCTAATTTGGTTCCATAGGGTCCTTAGCTCGTTACTCTTATGAGATTTTCTCCTCGAGCTTGATCTGCTTTTCAATGCCACCATCTTGAATAAACTATTTTTCAAGAAAGATGGCATGCCGACTCACAATCACATTGTGATCTTCTAAAATATAGAAATAATAATCTAATGACTCTTTAGGATATCCTATGAATCGAGCTCTAAAGGATCTATAGTCTAACATGTCCGCTTGTTGTCTTCTGACATAAGCCAGATAACCCTAAATTCTGAGATGACTCAGACTTGGTTTCTTACCATGCCATATCTCATATGGTGTGGTAGGAACGATTTTAGAGAAAACCCTATTCAGTACATATATAGCAGTTAACAAACTATGTCCCCAAAGAAAATCAGGAAGGTCTGCGAAGCTCATCATGGATCGGACCATATCTAATAGAGTCTGATTTTTCCATTTTGAAATCCTGTTGAGTTGAGGTGTTCCAAATGGAGTCCATTGAGAGACTATGCCATATTGCTTAAGATAGTCCAAGAATTCCCGACTAAGGTATTCACCTCCTCGATCTGATCAAAGAACCTTAATGAGTTTTCCAATTTACTTTTCTACTTCATTTCTAAATTTCTTAAACATTTCAAAGACTTCAAATTTGTGCCTCATAAGATACACATACCCATACCGAGATAAATCATCGATAAAGATTATGAAGTAGACAAAGTTGCCTCTAGCTGGCACATCAAATAGGCTGCACACATCAGTATGTACTGGGACAAATAGATCCGTGGCCTTTTCGCATGTCCTATAAAAGGGAGCTTAATCATTTTGCCATGAAGACATGATTCACAAATTGGATATGACTCGAAAGTCAACAGACTCAATAGTCCAATTTTCTTCAATTTGTTAATTCTATCTTCTGTTATATGACCTAGCCTTAGGTGCCATAGATACCTATCATTTAGACTATCCCTGGGTCATTTTGATCTTATGGCATTCACATTTTCCTCGATATTAAAGATAGATACATCAATATGAAACTGGTAGAGAACGTTAATAAGGAAACCACTTGTAATTTTATTTCTTTCATAAAGAATATTATAATAGTCCTTAAAAAAACTAATTACATAGCCTTCTTGTGCTAAACATGAAATAGAAATCAAATTCCTGCTTGCAGTAGGCACCTAATATCTATCCTTAAGTACTAAATCTAAGTCAGATGATAGTCGAAGAGGGTAGATTCCCATGACCATAGCAGCAATCCTTGCTCCATTTCTGATACGTAGGATCATCACACCATTCCTCAATCTCCTACTTTCCTCAAAACCCTACATGAAAGTGCACAAATAAGTATGAGAATCAGAGTCAAGCATCCAACTGGATGCAGAAGAAATTATAAGGTTAGATTCAATAATGAGCATACCTTTAGAAGGACTTGTCTCCTTATTCTGCAAGGTGGCCAGGTATGTAGGGCAGTTCTGCTTTCAGTGGCCATCAGTATTACAATGAAAATACTTTTCTTTATCAGTGGCCTTCTTCTTCAGCTCTGCCTTCTTTTTCTTTCCACCTTCTGCTTTTTCACAGACTTCTTCATCTTTTCGAAAGACTTTCTCTTGAAAGAAGTCTATTCCATAGCAAGTACTGAGCCTTTAGAACCTTTCATAGAAAGCTCAGCAGTAACCAGCATATTCATAAGCTCGATCAGAGTATTCTAAAGTTTATGCATATGGTAGTTCATGATGAACTGCCCATACGCATCTATTAAGAATGGCAGAATTGTATCATTCTGTAGATCCTAATCTAACTTCACTCTGAGCTTCTCAAGCTCTTTCAAGTCCTTGATCATCATTAGATAATGATCTTGGACTGACTGTCCATCATGCATTTTAGCCTTAAATAGTCATTTAGTGATCTGATATTTGGCTGCGCGACTCTGTTCACCAAATAACTCTTGCAAGTGAGCCAACATTTGATAGGCAGTCTTGATATCTTCATGTTGACGTTGAATCTCATCAGACATCAAGCCCAACATATAGTATCTAGCCTTATTATCTTCATCCGACCACTTATTAAAAGACGCTCTCTATTCAGTAGACGGACGAGCTGGTAAGGTGGGGGGATCCTGGTCTAATACATGAGTCAACTTCTCAAAATCCAAAATAATTTTGAAGTTCCAAAGTCAATCCTTGTAATTGGGTCCAATCAGTCTATGGGTGTCCAGGATACGGCCTAGTTGGTTGGATGCAGGCAATTTTCTTTTTCCTATAGAGAGTTAGTTTCTAGTTAGATTTTGTAATTAATACATGACCAATTTATTTAGGAGTTTAATTTTTAAACAAATTAGCTCCCATTATTTTCTCTAATCCCTACACTTCCTCTGTAGATATGCAAAAATCTTCATGATTACTGATTTCTAATGGATGGTGCGATCCCATCAACTGACTCATCACCTCACCTAACAATTATTGATGATAGGTTAGCAAATGAGTGAACAATTCTTGTCCAATGATTCTCAAATCATGGTGCACCCAGACTTGATCTCTAATTCATGAATCTCATCGTGCCTGAAATATTGATCCACTCCTTAGTTAAGTCAGACCCACCATTTGCACAGATTGGATTTCTAATTGGATCTCTTACCATATCCAAAATATTGAGCCCAATCCTTCCTCTAATCTATAGCATCCAATGCCTAATAAACATGGTTGCATCTTTCCGATGCAACTGAACCACTGTGATCAGCCGAGAATAATCAACCCCGGAAAGGGTCCATACATCTACAATGGTGGAAGACCTTAGACTTAATCTTTTCTTAGAAAGATTTGATTTAGATCTCTTTAAACTTGACTTGACATTGAAGGGAAATCCGGATTTTTCGGTCCAGGTTCGTCCAGATCTGATTAGATCAAGAGATATATTTCAAAAATTTTCTCTTGATCTCAATCAGATCTTGATATGTTTTAGATCTGATTCTTATTATTTTAATAAATAAAATAAAATAAGATAAATTAAATCAAATTTAATTTACCTGATTTGGGTAATCCTATTACCCTGTAGATGATCCTGATTGCAGCGGAAGGTTCTGGATCTAGCCACGCAAGCGCCTGGCCTCTATCGGTATCCACTCGGGTTGGATCTGGAGATCCTCTTCTTCTCTATCACACCTCCAAAAATCAGATCTGGATCTGATCTGGAGGATCTTCAAAACTCTTTTGAAGATCTGCAGTCGTCCTTTTGCAGCAGCGCAGCCTTCTTGCTTTTGATCGCCTTTCCTTGATCTGAATCGCACCAACCTAAGTCCAAAACTCTTTTGGACGTGGAGAGCAAGGGGAGAAGAGACTATGGCATGGAGAAGGAGGGGAGAGGCAGCCTTGGGGTGTGGGGTTTCTCAATTGAATTGCATTCACTTAGAATTAGGGTTGGGCGCAGGGTCTTATTTATAGACCTCTTGTGATCCAACTCCTCTTCCTCTCAACCAATCACAACCCTTTGTGAAATCAGATCTAAATCTGATTGGTTGGAATAGAGACCCCTGGATTCCTCCTTAGAGGGCGCCTAAGACCAGTCAAACTGGATTCTTAGTAGAACTCTGATTGGAATCCAAAAGGGAGGTGGAGTCCTTGTCCAACAAGGACTCCTAGGCGCCTCCTACTTGGGCTCACGCCACCCTTGGCGTGCGCCCTTCTCCTTGCCAGGTTCTGGCAGGGGGACAGGCCCCCACCAGCTCTCCAATAGGTGCATGACATGTGGTCAAAAGTCAAAGGGTCAATGGTCAATGTTTGACCAGTCAAAGGTAGACTTTTGACCAAAGTCAAAGAACAAGAAATGGTAGGTGACCAAAAATGGCAGGTAATGTCTTACAAATAAGACAACCTATTCTGACTTGGACAACCTCCAGTCAGACCATATGAAGGCCTCTGATTGAGCACAAACTCCTTTGGCTCAGTCAGGACAACTTATTTATGATAGTAAAAGAAGAACGTTAGGTTCAATCGAGTGCTAGCACGATTTTCTTGAACCTAATTGAATCTCATTCAGATCAATTGAACTAGATGAGTTCAATTGATGATCACCAGATTCAAACCCTTGTTTGTGTGACCCAGTTAGGTTCAGTTCTGTATGGTAATGGGATATGTCATGATCTCTATCATCGACATCATCGAAACTCCTTTCGATGGATCAGAACTCTTCTGATTCGAACAGCTAGAATGATCGATCATCTAAATCATTCTAATTGCTCCCAAAATCCACCAGTGACACCTAGCAGTATATGGTGGCAACCCATCAGAGCTGAATGCGAACCTCTTGGTGCAGCTACCTGTGTGATTCAGTTCTTCTATCTTGAGCCCCGATCAGATTAGGGTTAAGGTGAACTCGTCAAACCCTAGTCTCTGTCATATGATGTAATCATTCGATTCGAGTCCAATGTGAAAATCTAAATAGAAACTCTTTCTATTATTTCACTCTACCATGGCCATGGATTTCTGGACTTGATTCTCATGATCATCATAGGGCTACTCCTCTACCACCGAGGTAGATAGATTCCCATCTTGATGCAATCCAGTTCCTACAATGAACATGCTATAGCCAACATACACCTCAGGGTTCCATATGGCTAGGAGACCGAGTAATGGTGTAGTCAAACTATAACACCCTCAAGGTGAACTGTCGATGCATCTCAGGTCAAAGAACCAGACACACTACTGCAGCATCGAGTCAGTCATTGACGAGAAGGTAGACTTCCCTAATGACTACTCGAGGTGGTCACGCTCAGTGCCCTCGTTCTCTAACGAGTACCTGTACTCTCGCTCCGGTGTCTCCACACCGTAGACTCAAGACTCATCTACTAAAGAGAAGCGATCGTACACCAACCTTCCGGATCAATCACCATCCTCGTGATGATCCTATGGTCGGGAGCTGTTTATGAGTTAATAATGATTATTCATGTCTTAAATTTTCAACTCTTGAAAATATGAATTATCATTACCATTAACTCAAAGGATGTATCACAGACACTAAATACACAGGTGTGATAGAAAATAACCCATTTCATTAATTATAGTCAAAATTATAATTTTGCCCCTAGAAGTGTATTACAAGTGTCAGCCAATTCTGGCTTCTAGGGCACATATATCTAACAATCTCCCACTTGTCCTAAAGCCAATTGGCTACAAGTCTAAGTCCCATCTTCTCAAGGTGGGCTTCGATCTTCTGCTGGCCCAACGGCTTTGTAAGTGGGTCTGCCACATTATCTGCGGAGTTGACTCTCTTGACCTCAACGTAACCTTTCTCAAGGTAATCGCGGATGAGATGATATCGCCACTCAATGTGCTTGGACTTCTGGTGAGACCTCGGCTCCTTAGCAAGGGCTATGGCGCCATTGTTGTCGCAGTAAAGAGGAATGGCATCTGATGGCATTACTCCAATTTCTGCAGCAAACTTCTTGTACCAGAATGCTTCCTTTGCAGCCTCTGATGCAGCTATATATTCTGCTTCCATGGTGGAATCTACTATCACAGTTTGCTTGGAACTCTTCCAGCTGACAGCTCCACCATTGCACACAAACAGACTTCCAGATGTCGACTTTCGATCATCTATATCGGACATGAAGTCCGAGTCTGTGTATCCTTGAACTTGGAGTTCTCCATTACCAAAGACCAACATCATATCCTTAGTTCTTCTCAAGTACTTAAGGATACATTTCATAGAAGTCCAGTGTTCTTCACCTGGATTTGACTGATATCTGCTTGTGACACTCACAGCATGGGCTATATCAGGTCGTGTACATAGCATGGCATACATGAGGCTCCCTATTGCAGAAGCATAAGGGATCTTGCTCATGCGTTCTATTTCCTCAGGTGTGCTGGGGCACATCTTCTTGGAAAGATGAATACCATGTCTGAAGGGTATTAATCCCCTCTTAGAGTTTTCCATACTAAACCTCTTTAGTACTTCCTCTATGTACATCTTCTGTGAAAGTCCTAGCATCCTATTCGGTCTATCCCTATAGACCTTAATTCCTAGAATAAAGGATGCTTCACCTAGGTCTTTCATGGAGAATTCCTTGGACAACCACATCTTGACTGATGTCAACATGGGAATATCATTCCCAATAAGGAGGATGTCATCCACGTACAATACGAGGAAGACAACAGCGCTCCCACTGACCCTTTTGAAAACACATGGTTCCTCTTCGTTTTTGATGAAACCAAACTTTTTGATCACATCATTGAAACGAGTGTTCCAGCTCCGAGATGCTTGCTTAAGTCCATATATGGACCTTTGCAGCTTGCAAACCTTGTGATCAGTATCACTGGATGTGAAACCTAGCGGCTGTTCCATATAGATATCTTCCTCAAGATATCCATTTAAGGAATGCCGTTTTCACATCCATTTGCCATATTTCATAATCGAAATAGGCTGCAACAGCAAGCAATGTGCGGATGGATTTTAGCATAGCTACCGGGGAAAAGGTATCCTGATAGTCAATGCCTTCGCGTTGACTATAACCTTTTGCCACCAGTCTAGCCTTGAATGTCTCCACATTTCCATCTGCACCAATCTTTCTCTTGAAGATCCATTTACACCCAATAGGTACTATACCTTCTGGTGGATCTACCAAGGTCCAGACTTGGTTTGAGTGCATCGAGTCAATTCTCTGACTTCATTGCCTCAAGCCATTTCTCAGAGTCGATATCTGATATCGCCTCATTGTAGGTTTTGGGATCATCTCCATGAGCACCATTACCTACGAGGAACATTTTCCTCTACATCCTCTGAAATAATACCTAAGTATCTTTCAGGGGGACGGGAAACTCTTTCCGATCTACGAGGTGGAGGAGGTAGTGTTCTTATTGGCTCAACCTGATTTGGTTCCACTTGGTCCTTAGCTCGTTCTGCTTGTGAGACTTTCTCATCAAGCTTAATCTGCTTTCCAATGCCACTATCTTGAATAAACTATTTTTCAAGAAATATGGCATGTCGACTCACAATCACATTGTGGTCTTCTGGAATGTAGAAATAGTATCCTAATGACTCTTTAGGATATCCTATGAATCGAGCTCTAAAGGACCTAAACTCTAACTTGTCCGCTTGTTGTCTTTTGACATGAGCCGGACAACCCCAAATTCTGAGATGACTCAGACTTGGTTTCTTACCGTGCCATATCTCATACGGTGTGGTAGGAACGGTTTTAGAGGGAACCCTATTCAGTAAATAGATTGAAGTTAATAATGAATATCCCCAAAGGAAATCAGGGAGGTCTGTGAAGCTCATCATGGATCGAACCATATCCAATAGAGTCCGATTTCTCCATTCTGAAACCCCGTTGAGTTGAGGTGTTCCTGGTGGAGTCCATTGAGAGACTATGCCATTTTTCTTAAGATAGTCTAGGAATTTCCCGGCTAAGGTATTCACCTCCTCGATCTGATCGAAGAACCTTAATGGGTTTTTCAGTTTATTTTTCTACTTCATGTCTGAATTCTTTGAACTTTTCAAAAGCTTCAGACTTATGTCTCATAAGATACACATACCCATACCTAGACAGATCATCGGTAAAGGTAATGAAGTAGACAAAATTGCCTCTAGCCGGCACATCAAATGGGCCGCACACATCAGTATGTACTAGGGCAAGGAGATCTGTGGCCCTCTCCCCATGTCCAACAAAAGGGAGTTTAGTCATTTTGCCTTGAAGACAAGATTCACAAGTTGGATATGACTCAAAAGTCAATGGACTCAATAGCCCATTTTTCTCCAATTTGTTAATCCTATCTTCTGCTATATGACCTAATCTCAGGTGCCATAGATATCTGTCGTTTGGACTATCCCTAGGTCGTTTGGCATTCACGTTTTGCTCGATAGTTAAAATAGGTACATCAATATGTAACTGATAAAGACCATTAATAAGGAAACCATTTGCAATTTTATTTCTTTCATAAAGAATGTTACAATGGTCCTTAAAGAAGGTGATCACATAACCTTCTTGTGCTAAGCATGAAACAGAAATCAAATTCCTGCTAGCTGCAGGCACATAATAACAGTCTTTTAAAACTAAGTCTAAACCAGATGGTAATCGAAGAGGGTATGTTCCCACGGCTACTGCAGCAACTCTTGCTCCATTACCGATGCGTAGGATCATGTCTCCATCCCTCAGCCTCCTGCTATCCTCAAGACCCTGCATAGAAGTGCACAGATGAGCACTAGAACCAGAGTCAAGCACCCAACTGGATGCAGAAGAAACCGTAAGGTTAGACTCAATAACGAGCATACCTCCAGAAGGACCTTCCTTCTTGTTCTTTAGGGTGGCCAGGTAAGTAGGGCAGTTCCGCTTCCAATGGCCGTCGCTGTTGCAATGGAAACATTTTCCTTTGACATCGACCTTTCTTCTTCGGTTCTGCCTTCTTCTTCTTTGATCCTTCCACCTTTTGCTTTTTCACAGACTTCTTTTTCTTTCCATAAGACTTTCTTTTGGAAGAAGTCCGTTCCATAGCAAGAACTGAGCCTTTAGAACCTTTCATAGAAAGCTCAGCGGTAACCAGCATATTCATCAACTCGGCCAAGGAATTTTGAAGTTTATGCATGTGGTAATTCATGATGAATTGCCCATATGCATCAGTCAAGGATTGCAGAATAATATCGTTCTGCAAGTCCAAGTCCAACTTCACACCGAGCTTCTCAAGCTCTTCCATGTCCTTGATCATTGTCAGACAGTGATCTTGGACTGACTGCCCATCACGCATCTTAGCCTTAAAAAGTCATTTGTGACTTGATATTTGGCTGCGACTCTGTTCACCAAACATCTCCTGTAGGTGAGCCAACATTTGGCGAGCAGTCCCGATATCTTCATGTTGGCGCTGGAGCTCATCAGACATCGAGCCCAACATGTAGTATCTGGCCTTATTGTCTTCGTCAATCCATTTTTCCAGAGACGCTCTCTGTTCAACAGATGGACGGGCTGGTAAGGTGGGAGGGTCCTGGTCCAAAACATGGGTTAACTTCTCAGAACCCAAAACAATTTTGTAGTTCCTGAGCCAATCTTTATAATTGGGTCCAGTCAGTCTATGTGTGTCCAGGATACGTGCCAAGTGGGTTGGACGCAGACATTTTCCTGTAGAGAGTCAAAGATTCTAGTTAGATACTGTAATTTTGACTTGACCAATTTATTTAGGAATTTTATTTTTAAACAAATTAGCTCCCACTATTTTCTCGGATCCCTACACTCCCTCTGTAGAGATGCGAAAATCTCCACGATTAATGATTTCTAGTGGGTGGTGCGGTCTCACCAACTGACTCATCACCTCACCTAACAGTTATTGGTGATGGGTTAGCCAATGAGTGAACAACTCTTGTTCAATGATTCTCTAATCATGGTGCACCCAAACTTGGTCTCTAATTCATGAATCTCACCGTATCCGGAATATTGATCCACTCCTTAGTTAAGTCAGACCCACCATTTGCATAGACTGGGTTCCTAATTGGAGTCTCTCACCGTATCCGAAATATTGAGCCCAACTCATCCTCCAGCCCATAGCATCCAATGCCTAATAGACATGGTTGCATCTTCCCGGTGCAACTGAGCCACTGTATCCAGTCGAGAACAATCAACCCCGGGAAGGGCCCGCACATCTACAATGGTGGAAGACCTTCAGACTTAATCTTTTCTTAGGGAGAATTGATTCAGGTCTCATTAAACTAGACTTGGCTTAGTCATAACAATTATGACTAACCTAGTGGCATGGGTTAGCTCGGATTATTGACCACCTCAGATCAGAACTGTGTCAACAGATATGGCCAGGTAAGTGAGACCGGTGGAAGGAATATGCCATTAACTCGCACAAGAATGCATTCAGGTCGAGTAGCTTCCAATTAAAAACCAGTCGGTCGTCTGTGCCAAACTTACCTTAGACACCAAATTGTTGAGTCAGAACCAATTGGGTTAGCCTACAATCCAGACTCTAACCTCTGAGCCTAATTAGGTCTTGCTTGATCGTGACTCGATCTTGACCCAGACTTAATCCTATTAGGCTGGTCAATTTAAGCATTGTTGATCCCATCTAACCAACTCTTGATTCGGTTTGATCAACCGCTTAGACCTAATTGAGCTACCCAAGCCCGAACCCAGTATTATGAATATGTCTTAGATCTGAAATTCTCAATTTTAGACCTAATTAATATTCCATAAACTTAATTCTTAATTAAGTTGGGTTCATAAACAAAATATGCACAATAAATCCTAGGGTTTCAGGATCTAGGGTTTTGCAGAAAGTAAGTTTTGGGTTTCTGATTAAGGACGAACACGCAGCACCCCTACACATCATAAGAACACCCCATCGAATGGGAAGAGAGGGCCTTTAAACCCTTCTTCGTTCTTATGACCGGACGGCCAAGAGGAACGCCTTAATCAGGAACATGTAAATCTACAAAACAGTTATAGATCTATATCATATATCTCATATACAAATTTAGATCTAATCAAGGCATATTTTGCATACATCTCATGTATCATAATCATGCATGTTTTCAGATCTAAATTATCTCATAATAATCTAAAAAATTAGATTTAAATTGATCTAATCAAAATAAATTCTAATCTAGACAATTATGTAGAACTATTCTACAACTAGTCTAGTCATGCATCTATCATATCTCATATGATATTTAAAATTAAATAATTTTTATTTGCTATTTATCAGATGTTATTATAACACTTATAATATCAGAAAATAGTAAATAAGAAGATCTAAAATATGATTTAATCAGATTAAATCAAAGACATGCAAAACTATTCTATAGAACTATTCTATTCTAGAACTAGTCATGCATATCTTCATGTTCTTAGATCCAAATCATTTAATTTTAATTTTTTTGATTTTCAGATCTGATCACATCTCATGTGACATCTAAAATCACTTTATTTTCTAATTAAAATAAAATTAAAATCAGATCTAAACAATTTAGAACCATGGCTCTGATACCAGTTGAAGGGAAATCCTGATTTCCCGGTCCAGGTTCGTCCAGATCTGATTAGATCAAGAGATATATTTCAAAAATTTTTCTCTTGATCTCAATCAGATCTTGATATATTTCAGATCTAATTCTTATTATTTTAATAAATAAAATAAAATAAGATAAATTAAATCAAATTTAATTTACCTGATTTGGGTAATCCTATTACCCTGTAGATGATCCTGATTGCAGCGGAAGGTTCTGGATCTAGCCACGCAAGCGCCTGGCCTCTACCGGTATCCACTCGGGTTGGATCTGGAGATCCTCTTCTTCTCTATCATGCCTCCAAAAATCAGATCTGGATCTGATCTGGAGGATCTTCAAAACTCTTTTGAAGATCTGCAGTCGTCCTTTTGCAGCAGCGCAGCCTTCTTGCTTTTGATCGCCTTTCCTTGATCTGAATCGCACCAACCTAAGTCCAAAACTCTTTTGGACGTGGAGAGCAAGGGGAGAAGAGACTATGGCGTGGAGAAGGAGGGGAGAGGCAGCCTTGGGGCATGGGGTTTCTCAATTGAATTGCATTCACTTAGAATTAGGGTTGGGCGCAGGGTCTTATTTATAGACCTCTTGTGATCCAACTCCTCTTCCTCTCAACCAATCACAACCCTTTGTGAAATCAGATCTAAATCTGATTGGTTGGAATAGAGACCCCTGGATTCCTCCTTAGAGGGTGCCTAAGACCAGTCAAACTGGATTCTTAGTAGAACTCTGATTGGAATCCAAAAGGGAGGTGGAGTCCTTGTCCAACAAGGACTCCTAGGCGCCTCCTACTTGGGCTCACGCCACCCTTGGCGTGCGCCCTTCTCCTTGCCAGGTTCTGGCAGGGGGACAGGCCCCCACCAGCTCTCCAATAGGTGCATGACATGTGGTCAAAAGTCAAAGGGTCAATGGTCAATGTTTGACCAGTCAAAGGTAGACTTTTGACCAAAGTCAAAGAACAAGAAATGGCAGGTGACCAAAAATGGCAGGTAATGTCTTACAAATAAGACAACCTATTCTGACTTGGACAACCTCCAGTCAGACCATATGAAGGCCTCTGATTGAGCACAAACTCCTTTGGCTCAGTCAGGACAACTTATTTATGATAGTAAAAGAAGAACGTTAGGTTCAATCGAGTGCTAGCACGATTTCCTTGAACCTAATTGAATCTCATTCAGATCAATTGAACTAGATCAGTTCAATTGATGATCACCAGATTCAAACCCTTATTTGTGTGACCCAGTTAGGTTCAGTTCTGTATGGTAATGGGATATGTCATGATCTCTATCATCGACATCATCGAAACTCCTTTCGATGGATCAGAACTCTTCTGATTCGAACAGCTAGAATGATCGATCATCTAAATCATTCTAATTGCTCCCAAAATCCACCAGTGACACCTAGCAGTATATGGTGGCAACCCATCAGAGCTGAATGCGAACCTCTTGGTGCAGCTACCTGTGTGATTAAGTTCTTCTATCTTGAGCCCCGATCAGATTAGGGTTAAGGTGAACTCGTCAAACCCTAGTCTCTGTCATATGATGTAATCATTCGATTCGAGTCCAATGTGAAAATCTAAATAGAAACTCTTTCTATTATTTCACTCTACCATGGCCATGGATTTCTGGACTTGATTCTCATGATCATCATAGGGCTACTCCTCTACCACCGAGGTAGATAGATCCCATCTTGATGCAATCCAGTTCCTACAATGAACATGCTATAGCCAACATACACCTCAGGGTTCCATATGGCTAGGAGACCGAGTAATGGTGTAGTCAAACTATAACACCCTCAAGGTGAACTGCCGATGCATCTCAGGTCAAAGAACCAGACACACTACTGCAGCATCGAGTCAGTCATTGACGAGAAGGTAGACTCCCTAATGACTACTCGAGGTGGTCACGCTCAGTGCCCTCGTTCTCTAACGAGTACCTGTACTCTCGCTCCGGTGTCTCCACACCATAGACTCAAGACTCATCTACTAAAGAGAAGCGATCGTACACCAACCTTCCGGATCAATCACCATCCTCGTGATGATCCTATGGTCGGGAGCTGTTTATGAGTTAATAATGATTATTCATGTCTTAAATTTTCAACTCTTGAAAATATGAATTATCATTACCATTAACTCAAAGGATGTATCACAGACACTAAATACACAGGTGTGATAGAAAATAACCCATTTCATTAATTATAGTCAAAATTACAATTTTGCCCCTAGAAGTGTATTACAAGTGTCAGCCAATTCTGGCTTCTAGGGCACATATATCTAACAGACATAGCCATAACCATTATGACTAACCTAGTGGCATGGGTCAGCTTAGATTGTTAGCCACCTTAGATCAGGACTAGGCTGACAAATATTGCCAGGTAAGTGAGACTAGTGGAAGGAATATGCCATTAACTCGATAAGAATGCGTTCAAATTAAGTAGCTCCCAATTAAAAACCAATCGATCGTATCTGCCAAACTTACCTTAGACACTAAATTATTGAGCCAGAACCAATCAGGTTAGCCTATAATCCAGACTCTAACCACTGAGCCTAATTAGATTTTAACTCGATCGATCACTCATGTGATTCGACCTTGATCCAGACTTAATCCTATTAGGCTAGTCAATTTTAGTACTCTTGATCCCACCTAACCAACTCTTAATTTGGTTTGATCAAGTGCTAGATCTAATTGAGCTACCCAAGCTCAAATCCAATTTTATGAATATGTCTTAGATCTAAAAATTCTCAATTTTAGATCTAATATATTTCATAATCTTAATTCTTAATTAAGTTTAAGATTCATAAACAAAATATGTATATAAAATCCTAGGATTTTAGGATCTAAAATTTTACAGAAAATAATTTTTTTTTTATTTTTGATTAAGAATGAACGCGCAGCACTCCTACACACCATAAGAACAACCCATCGACTGAAAGGAGAGGGCCTTTAAACCCTTCTTCATTCTTATGACTGGACGGCTAAGGAGAATGCCTTAATCAGCAATATGATAAATCAACAAAACTAGTTAGATCTACATCATATATCACATATATAAAAATTGATCTAACTAAAAACATATTTTGCATACATCTCTTGTATCATATCATGCATATTTTTAGATCTAAATTATCTCATAAATATCTAAAAGATAAGATTTAATTTTGATCATATAAAATTAAAATTTATTCTAGATAATTTGGTAGAACTATTCTACAACTAGTCTAAACATGCATCTATCATATCTCATATGAACAAATTAAATAAATTTATTTTCTATTTTTTAGATCTAATTATAATATTTATAATATAAAAAATAATAAATAAATAGATCTAAAAATTATAATTAATTAAATTAAAATTATTATCATGCTAGACTACACATAGAATAATTCTATTCCTAGTCTAGTCATGCATCTCATACATCTTAGATCTAGATTATTTAATTTTTTAATTTTAGATCTAATCACTCTAATATGACATCTGAAATCATATAATTATTAGATCAAAAATAAATTAAAATTAGGTCTAATAAATTATGCAATCTGGCTCTGATACCAGTTGAAGAGAAAAATCCTATTTTTTGGATCAGGTTCGTTCAGATCTGATTGGATCAGAAAGGATATTTCTAAATTTTTTTCTCTAAGATTCTAATCAAATCTAAGACTCCTCAGATCTGATCTTATTGATCTAATAATAAAAATAAAAATTAAATCTAATTTAATTATATCTTTATTTTGGATAATCTATTTATTCTGTGATGATCTCGATGTTTGCCTGAGGTTCTGGATGTAGCCATGCAAACACCTAGCCTCTATCGATATCCACTTGGGCAGGATCTAGAGATCTTCTCCTTCTCAAAAAATCCTCCAAAAATTAAATCTAGATCTGATCTTGAAGGTCTTCAAAATAGCTTTTGAAGAACAATCGTTGTCTCTTGCAGTCGTGCTGCCTTCTTCCTCTCTTGGCATCTTTCACTTACCTGGATCACACCTAGTTCGTGCCCAAAATCCCTTGGGCATGGAGAGGAGAGAGAGGACCAGAGGGTGGCATGGAGAAGAAGGGAGAGAGGCTTTGTGGCATGGGCTAAAGGTAGAAAAATTAAATTTTAGGCACAGACTGGATTTATATGGACCTTGCTGCACGATGCAATTGTTAGATATATGTGCCCTAGAAGCCAGAATTGGCTGACACTTGTTATACACTTCTAAGGATAAAATTATAATTTTAACTATAAATAATAAAATAGGTTATTTTCTATCAATATGTGTATTTAGTGTCTATGATATATCCCTTGAGTTAATGGCAATGATAGTTCTTATTTTCAAGAGTTGAAAATTTAAAACATGAATTTTCATTATTAAGTCATAAAATGCTCCTGACCGTAGGATCATCATGAGGATGGTGATTGATCCGAAAGATTGGTGTATAATCACTTCTTGATAGTAGATAAGTCTTGAGTCTACAATGTAGAGACACCAGAGCGAAAGTATAGATACTTGTTAGAGAATGAGGGCACTGAGCGTGACCATCTCGAGCAGTCATTAGAAAGTCTACCTTCTCATCGATGACTAGCTTGAAGCTACAGTTGTGTGTCTGGTTCTTTGACCTAAGATGCATCGATAATTCACCTTAAGGGTGTTATAGTTTGACTACACCATGACTCGATCTCCTAGCCATTTGAAATTCTGAGGTGTATGTTGGCTATAGCATGTTCATTGTAGGAATTGGATTACACCAATAGTGAATCTATCTACCTCGATAGATGAGGAGTAGCCCTATGATGATCATGAGAATCAAGTCCATAAGCCCATGGCCATGGCAGAGTGAAATAATAGAAAGAGTTTCTATTAAGATTTTCACATTGGACTTGAATCGAATGATTAATCATATGATGGATATTAGGGTTTAACGAGATTACCTTAACCCCAATCCAGTCGGGGCTCAAGATAGAAGAACTTAATTACATAGGTAACTACACTGAGAGGTTCATTTTTAGTTTTGATGGATTGCCATCATATGCTACTAGGTGTCACTGATGGATTTTGAGAGTAATTAGAATAATTTAGATGATCAATCATACTAGTTATCTGAATCAAAAAAGTTCTGATCCATCGAAAGGTGTTTCGATGATGTCGATCATAACATATCTCATTACCATATGGAACTAAATCTAATTAGGTCACACAAACAAGGGTTTCGATCCAGATATCATTAATTAAACTAATCCAGTTCAATTGATTTGAATTAGATTCAATTAGGTTCAAGAGAATCATGCTAGCACACGATTGAGCCTAGTGTTCTGCTTTAATTATCATTAAAGTTTGTCTCGACTGAGCCAAATATATCTGGACTCACTCAGGTACCTTTACTTGATCTGGCTAGAACTTGTCTAGGTCAGAAAAGAATTGTCTTAATTTATAAGATGAATTTGAGACAACACTTGCCATTTTTAGTCACCTACTAAATCCTGTTTCGGACATTTGGTCAAACATTGACCTTTGACACTTAGACATCTGCCCATGTGTTAAGCCATCATAGGAGAGAGTTCTTGGACCAATCCACCTGCTAAAAAGTATATGGATAAGGGGTGCATGCCTAGGGAGGCATGCACCCATGAATAAAGCATCTGGAGTCTCGTACAAATGGGACTCCAGTTGCTTCGGGGATTCTACTTAGATGGTGCCTAGAAGACTGCTTTGACCCAGTCTTGGCACCATTTAAGGATGATTCAAAGGGGCACTCTTTTGATTGGATCAGATGATATCATCCCATCAATCAGATTTAGATCTAATTGTACAGAAAGCCATGATTGGCCGAGATGATGTGGCATCGCATGGCTCAATAGGGTCTATAAAAACCCTATCTACACCAAAATCAAAGATACTTGACCCATTGCCCATGCCACAATGCTGCCCCTCTTCCTCCTCCATGCCACCTTTAGGTGTTCTCTCTCCTATCCATGCCCAAGAATTTTTGGGCATATGTTTGGTGCGATCCAAGCAAGAGAAAGGTGATAGAAAAAGGAAGAAAACAACACTGCTACAAGAGACAACTCACATCTTCGAAAGAAGTTTTGAAGATCTTCAAAATTAGATCCAGATCTGATTTTTAGAGATGTGATAAAGAAGGAGGAGATCTTCAGATCCTACCTGAGTGGATACCGGTAGAGTCCAGGCACTTGCATGGCTAGATCCAAAACCTTAGGCAGACATCAAGATCAACATAGGATAATCAGATTATCCGCAATAAGATAAAATTAAATTAAATTTAATTTATTTTTTTATTTTATTTTATTTTATTAGATCAATAATATAAGATCTGAAAAGTCTCAGATCTAATCTAGATCTAAGAAAAAAATTTTTGAAATATCTCTCTTGATCCAATCAGATTTGAACGAACCTGATCCGAAAAACTAGGTTTTTCCTTCAACTGGTATCAGAGCTAGGTTGCATTTTCCATTAGATCTAATTTTATTTTAATTTTTATCTGATAATTTAATGATTTTAGATGTCACATTAGATGTTATTAGATCTAAAATTAAAAATTAAGAAAATTAAATAATTTAGATCTAATTTGTACAAGATGCATGACTAGTTGTAGAATAGATTTATTCTATATATAATCTAGCATGATTATAATTTAATTTGATTAGTTATAATTTTTAGATTAATTTATTTATTATTTTTTGATATTATAAATATTATAATATGATTTAAAAAATAGAAAATAAAGTTATATAATTTTTGTTCAAATGAGATATGATGAATGCATGTTTAGACTAGTTATAGAATAGTTCTACGTAATTATCTAGAATAGATTTTAATTTGATATGATCAATTTAAATTTAATTTTTTAGATAATTATGAGATAATTTAGATCTAAAAATATGCATGATATGATACATGAAGATGTATGCAAAACATATTTATAGTTAGATCAATTTTTTATATATGAGATATATGATGTAGATCTAACTAGTTTTGTAGTTTTTATATTTCTGATTAAAACATTCTCCTTGGCCGTCCTGTCATAAGAATAAAAAATAAGATTTAAATGCTCTCTCCTCCCATTCAATAGGGTGTTCTTATGATATGTAGGGGTGCTGCACGTTCGTCCTTAATCAAAAATCTAAAACTTATTTTCTGCAAAAACCTAGATCCTGAAACCCTAGGATTTTATTTATATATTTTATTTATAAATCCTAAACTTAATTAAGAATTAAGATTATGAAATATGTTAAGTCTAAAAATTAAAAATTTTCAAATTTAAGATATATTCAAAAATAGGTTTGGGCTTGGGTAGCTTAATTTGGTCTAGCAGTTGATCAAATCGAATCAAGAGTTGGCTAGATGGGATCAAGAGTGCTTAAATTGACCAACCTAATAGGATTATGTTTGGGTCAAGATCGAATCACATGAGTGATCGATCAAGCTAAGACCTAATTAGGCTTAGTGGTTAGAGTCTGGATTATAGCCTGACCTGATTAGTTCTGGCTCAACAATTTGGTATCTAAGGTAAGTCTGGCAGATACGACCGACTAATTTTTAATTGGGAGCTACTCGACTCGAATGCATTCTTGTCGAGTTAATAGCATATCCCTTCCATTGATCTCACTTATCTAGCCATATTTGATGACCCAGTCCTGATCTAAGATGGTTAACAATCGAGCTAACCCATGCCACTAGGTTAGTCATAATTATTACGGCTATTTTAAGTCATATTTAAAGAGACCTAAATCAAATCTTCCTAAGAAAAGATTATATCTAAGGTCTTCCACCATTGTAGATATGCGGATCCTTTTTGAGGTTAATTATTCTTGGTTGGTCATAGTAGTTCAGTTGCATCGAGAAGATGCAACCATGTCTATTAGGCATTGGATGCTATGGGCTGGAGGATAAATTAGGCTCAATATTCTGGATATGGTGAGAGACCCAATTAAGAATCCAATCTATGCAAATGGTGAGTCTAACTTAACTAAGGAATGGATCAATATTTCAGGCACGATGAGATTCATGAATTAGAGATCATGTTTGGATGCACCATGATCAGAGACTCATTGGACAAGAGTTATCCACTCATTAGCTAACCCATCACCAATAACTATTAGGTAAGGTGATGAGTCAGTTGGTGGGACTGCACCACCCATTAGAAATCTATAACCATGGAGATTTTTGCATCTCTACAGAGGGAGTATAGGAATCCAAGAAAATAGTTAGAGCTAATTTATTTAAAAATTAAACCTCTAAATAAATTGGTCAAGTCTTAATTACAATATCTAACTAGAAACTTTGACTCTCTACAGGAAAAGCAAAATGTCTACATCCAATCCACTAGCACATATCCTGGACACCCATAGACTGACCGAACCCAGTTACAAGAATTGGCTCTAGAACTTCAAAATCATTTTGGATTCTGACAAGTTAACTCATGTATTGGATCAGGATCCCCCCACTTACCAGCTCGTCCATCGCTGAATAGAGAGTGTCTCTTGATAAGTGGATGGATGAAGATAATAAGACCAAATACTACATATTGGACTCGATGTCTGATGAGCTTCAGCACCAACATGAAGATATCAAGACTGCTTGCCAAATACTGGCTCACCTATAAGAGATGTTTGGTGAACAGAGTCATGCAACCAAATATTAGATCACTAAATGACTATTCAAGACTGAAATGCATGATGGATAGTCAGTCCAAGATCATTGTCAGATGATGATCAAGGACTTGAAAGAGCTTGAGAAGCTTGGAGTGAAGTTGGACCTTGATCTGCAGAATTATATAATTCTGCAATCCTTGACTGATGCATATGGGCAGTTCATCATGAACTACCATATGCATAAACTTCAAAATACTCTGGCCAAGCTTATGAACATGCTGGTTACTGCTGAGCTTTCAATGAAAGCTTCTAAAGGCTCAGTTTTTGCTATGGAATGGACTTCTTTCAAGAGAAAATCTTTTGAAAAGAAGAAGGTCTGTGGAAAGGTAGAAGGTGGAAGGAGGAAAGAAAAAGAAGATAGAGCTAAAGAAGAAGGCCACTGACAAAGAAAAATATTTTCATTGCAACACTGATGGCCATTGGAAGCAGAACTGCCCTACATACCTGACCACCCTGAAGAATAAGGAGGCAGATCCTTCTAGAGGTATGCTCGTTATTGAATCTAATTTTATAATTTTTTCTGCATGCAGTTGGATGCTTGACTCTAGTTTTATTGCTCATTTGTGCACTTTCATGCAGGATCTTGAGGATAGCAGGAGGCTAATGGATGGTGAGATGATCCTATGCACTGAAAATGGAGCAAGGATTGCTATTGTGGCCATGGAAATCTATCCTCTTCGACTATCATCTGGTTTAGATTTAGTACTTAAGGATTGTTATTATGTGCCTGCAGCAAGTAGGAATTTAATTTTTGTTTCATGTTTAGCATTAGAAGGCTATGTAATTAGTTTTCTTAAGGACCATTGTAACATTCTTTATGAAAAAAATAAAATTGTAAGTGATTTTCTTATTAACGATCTTTATCAGTTACATATTGATGTATCTATTTTTAATATCGAGCAAAATGTGAATGCCATAAAATCAAAATAACCTAGGGATAGTCCAAACGATAGGTATCCATGGCACCTTAGACTAGGTCATATAGCAGAAGATAGGGTTAACAAATTGAAGAAAATTGGATTATTGAGTCCATTGACTTTCGAGTCATATCCAATTTGTGAATCATGTCTTCATGGCAAAATGACTAAACTTTCTTTTGTGGGACATGGGGAAAGAGCCACGGATTTACTTTCCATAGTACATACTGATGTGTCCGGCCCATTTGATGTACCAGCTAGAGGCAATTTTGTCTACTTCATAACCTTCACTGATGATTTGTCTCGATATGGATATGTGTATCTTATGAGACACATGTCTGAAGCCTTTGAAAAGTTTAAAGAATTCAGATATGAAGTAGAAAAGCAAACTGAAAAATTTATTAAGATTCTTCAATCAGATCGAGGAGGTGAATATCTTAGTCGAAAATTTCTGGACTATCTCAAGTAAAATGGCATAGTCTCTCAATGGACTCCACCTGGAACACCTCAACATAATGAGATTTTAGAATGGAGAAATCAGATCCTATTAGATATGGTCCAATCCATGATGAGCTTCATAGATCTTTCTGATTTTTTTTGGAGATATAGTTTGTTAACTGTTATATATTTACTGAATAGGGTTCCTTCTAAAACCATTCCTACCACACCGTATGAGATATGGCATGGTAAGAAACCAAGTCTGAGTCATCTCAGAATTTGGGGTTGTCCGACTTATGTCAAAAGATAATAAGCAGATAAGTTAGACTATAGATCCTTTAGAGCTTGATTCATAGGATATCCTAAAGAGTTATTAGGATATTATTTCTATATTTCAGAAGATCATAATGTGATTGTGAGTCGACATGCCATCTTTCTTGAAAAATAGTTTATTCAAGATGGCAGCACTGAAAAGAAGATCAAGCTAGAGGAGAAAGTCTCCCAAGAGCAAAGAGCTAAGGATCCTTTGGAATCAAATCAGGTTGAGCCAATACAATCACTACCTCCTCCACCTTAAAGATCAAAAAGGATTTCCCATCCCTCTAAGAGGTACCTAAGTACTATTTCAGAGAAAGTAAAGGAAATGCTCTTCGTAGGTAATGAAGTTCACGTTGATGATCCCAAAAGCTATAACGAGGCGATATCAGATATCGACTCTGAGAAATGGTTAGAGGTAATGAAGTTAGAAATTGACTCAATGCACTCAAACCAAGTCTGGACCTTGGTAGATCCACCAAAAGGTATAGTACCTATTGGGTGTAAATGAATCTACAAGAGAAAGATTGGTGCAGATGAGAATGTAGAGATATTCAAAGCTAGATTAGTGGCAAAAGGTTATAGTCAGCACGAAGGCATTGACTATCAGGATACCTTTCCGTCAGTAGCCATCCTTAAATCTGTTCGCATATTGCTTGCTGTTGCAGCCTATTTTGATTATGAAATATGGCAAATGGATATGAAAATGGCATTCTTAAATGGATATCTTGACGAAGATATCTATATGGAATAGCCACTGGGTTTCACATCCAGTGATACTGATCACAAAGTATGCAAGCTGCAAAGGTCCATATATGAACTTAAGCAAGCATCTCGAAGCTGGAATACTTATTTTAATGATGTGATCAAATTATTTAGTTTCACCAAGAACGAGGAGGAACCATGTATTTTCAGAAAGGTCAGTGGGAGCACTATGTCTTCCTCGTACTGTACGTGGATGATATCCTCCTTATTGGGAATGATATTTTCATGTTGACCATAGTTAAAATATGGTTATCTAAAGAATTCTCCATAAAAGACCTAGAAGAAGCATCCTTCATTCTTGGAATCAAAGTCTATAGAGATAGACCGAATAGGATGCTAGGCCTTTTATAAAAGATGTACATAGAGGAGGTGCTAAAGAGGTTTAGCATGGAAAACTCCAAGAGGAGATTGGTACCCTTCAAACATGGCATTCATCTCTCCATGAAAATGTATCTCAACACACCAGAGGAGATTGAACGCATGAGCAAGATCCCTTATGCTTCTGCATTAGGGAGCCTCATATATGCCATGTTATGTACATGACCTGATATAGCCCATGCTGTGAGTGTCACAAGCAGATATCAGTCAAAACCAGGAGAAGAACACTGGACTTCTATAAAATGTATCCTTAAGTACTTAAGAAGAACTAAGGATATGTTCTTGGTTTTTGGTAATGGAAAACTCAAAGCTCAAGGATATACAGACTTAAATTTTTTGTCCAATATAGATGATTGAAAGTCGACATCTGGAAATTTATTTGTCTGTAATGATGATGCTATCAGTTGGAAGAGTTTTAAACAGACAGTAATAGTAGATTCCACCATGGAAGTAGAATAAATTGCTACATCAAAAGCTACGAAGGAGGCATTCTAGTACAAAAAGTTTGCCGTAGAGATTAGAGTGATGCCATCATATGCCATTCCTCCATATTGTGATAATAATGGAACCACAGCCCTTGCTAAGGAGTCGAGGTCTCACCAAAAATCTAAATACATCAAGTGGCAAAACTACCTCATCCGCGATTACCTCAAGAAAGGATACGTCGAGGTCAGGAGAGTCGACTCCGCAGACAATGCGACAAACCCACTTCCAAAGCCATTGGGTCAGTAAAAGATTAAAACCAACCTTGAGAAGATGGGACTTAGAATTGTACCCAATTGGCTTTAGGTCAAGTGGGAGTTTGTTAGATATGTGTACCCTAGAAGTCAAAATTGGCTAATACTTGTTATACACTTCTAAGGGCAAAATTATAATTTTGACTATAAATAATAAAATGGATTATTTTTATCATAATTTGTATTAGGTGTCTATGATACATCGCTTGAGTTAATGGCAATGATAGTTTTTATTTTCAAGAGTTAAAAATTTAAGACAAAAATTTTTATTATTAACTCATAAAATGCTCCTGACCGTAGGATCATCATGAGGATGGTGATTGATCCAAAAAGTTTGTGTATAATTACTTTTTTATGGTAAATGAGTCTTGAGTCTATGGTGTAGAAACATCAGAGCGAGAGTACAGGTACTCGTTAGAGAACGAGGGCACTGAGCGTGACCACCTCGAGCGGTCATTAGGAAGTCTACCTTCTCATCGAGGAGTGGCTCGAAGCTGCAGTTGTGTGTCTAGTTCTTTGACCTAAGGTGCTTCGGTAGTTCACCATGAGGGTGTTATAGTTTGACTACACCATGACTCGATCTCCTAGCTATTTGGAACCCTGAGGTGTATGTTAGCTATAGCATGTTTATTGTAGGAATTGGATTGCACCAATAGAAAATCTATCTACCTCGGTAGATGAGGAGAAGCCCTATGATGATCATGAGAATCAAGTCCATAAGCCCATGGCCATGGCAGAGTTAAATAATAGAAAGACTTTCTATTAAGGTTTTCACATTGGACTTGAATCGAATGATTAATCATATGATGGATATTAGGATTTGACGAGATTATCTTAACCCCAATCCAGTCAGAGCTCAAGGTAGAAGAACTTAATCATATAGGTAACTGCATCGAGAGGTTCATTTTTAGTTATGATGGATTGCCACCATGTGCTGCTAGGTGTCACTGGTGGATTTTGAGAGCAATTAGAATGATTTAAATGATCAATCATACTAGTTGTCTGAATCAGAAAAGTTCTGATCCATCAAAAGGTGTTTCAATGATGTTGATCGTGATCTATCTTATTACCATACGGAACTAAATCTAACTGTATCACACAAATAAGGATTTTGATTTGGATATCATCAATTGGACTAACCCAGTTCAATTGATTTGAATTAGATTCAATTAGGCTCAAGAAAATCGTGCTAGCACACGATTGAGCCTAATGTTCTCCTTTAATTATCATTAAAGTTTATCTCGACTGAGCCAAATATGTCTGAGCTCACTCAGGTACCTTTACTTGGTCTAATTGGAGCTTGTCCAGGTCAGAAAAGGGTTGTCTTAATTTATGAGATGAATTTGAGACAATACCTGCCATTTTCCATCACCTGCTAAATTCTGTTTCGGACATTTGGTCAAATGTTGATCTTTGACACTTAGACATCTACCCATATGTCAAGCCATCATAGGAGAGAGTTCTTGGACCAATCCACCTACTAAAAAGTAGATGGATAAGGGGTGCACGCCTAGGGAGGCATGCGCCCATGGATAAAGAATCTGGAGTCCCATACAGATGGGACTCCAGTTGCTTCGGGGATTCTACTTGGATGGCGCCTAGAAGACTGCTTTGATCCAGTCTTGGCACCATCTAAGGATGATTCAAAGGAGATCTCATCTGATTGGATCAGATGATGTCATCCCATCAATCAAATTTAGATTTGATTGCATAGATTAGCCGGGATGATGTGGCACTGCATGCCGCAATAGGGTCTATAAAAACCCTATCTGCGCCAAGATCAAAGATGCTTGACCCATTGCCCATGCCACAAGACTGCCCCTCTTCCTCATCCATGCCACCTTCAAGTGTTCTCTCTCCTATCCACATCCAAGAATTTTTGGGCACAAGTTTGGGGTGATCCAAGCAAGAGAAAGGCGATAGGAAAAGGTAGAAGGCAACACTGCTGCAAGAGACAACTTACATCTTTGAAAGGAGTTTTGAAGATCTTCAAAATCAGATCTAGATCTAATTTTTGAAGAAGTAATAAAGAAGGAGGAGATCTTCAGATCCTACCTGAGTAGATATTGATAGAAGCCAGGCACTTGAGTGGCTAGATCCAGAATCTTAGGCAGACATCAGGATCATCACAGGATAATCAGATTACCTGCAACAAGATATAATTAAATTAGATTTAATTTAATTTTTATTTTATTTTATTTTATTAGATCAATAATATCATATCTAAAAAGTCTCAGATCTGATCTGGATCTAAGAGAAAAATTTTTGAAATATCTCTCTTGATCCATTCAGATCTGAGCAAACCTGATCTGAAAAACTAGGTTTTTCCTTCAGCAGTGCCACATCATCTCGATCAATCATGGCCCTTTGTACAATTAGATTTAAATCTGATTGGTGGAATGACATCATCTGATTCAATCAGATGAGAGATCGTCAAAAACCTCCTAAGGTGGCACTAAGACTGGGTCAAACAAGACTTGTTGGCGCCACACTATTTAATCCCCTGAAGCAACCCTAGAGTCCCATCTGTATGGGACTCCAGCTTTATCCTCATGTGGCGCATTCCTCCCTAGGTGTGCCCTCTCTTTCTATCAACATTTTAGCAAGGGGACAAGTCCTCAGGTACTCTCCTTTGGGTGCATGACACATGGGCGGATGTATAAGTATCTAGGGTCAACATTTGACCAATGTCCAAAAATAAGATTTAGTAGGTGACCGAAAAATGGCAGGTATTATTTTAAATTTATCTCATAAAATAAGATAACCCTTCTCTGACCTAGACAAGCTTTAGTCAAACCAAATAAAGATTTCTGAGTGAGTCCAAATACATTTGGCTTTACCGAGATACGCTTTAATGATTGTTAAAGGAGAACATTAGGCTCAATCATGTGCTAGCATGATTTTCTTGAACCTAATTAAATCTTATTCAAATCAATTGAACTGGGTTAGTCCAATTGATGACATCCAAATCCAAACTCTTATTTGTGTGATCTAGTTAGGTTCAATTTCATATGGTAATAGGATATGTCACGATCTCTATCATCGAAACATCTTTCGATGGATCAGAACTTTTTTGATAAAGACAACTAGTATGATCGATCATCCAAATCATTCTAATTGCTCCAAAAATCCACCAGTGACACCTAGCAGCATATGGTGGTAACCCATCAGAACTAAAAGCGAACCTCTCGGTGCAGTTACCTATATGATTAAGTTCCTCTATCTTGAGCTCCGATCGGATTAAGGTTAAGGTGATCTCGTCAAACCCTAATTTATGTCATATGAATTAATCATTCGATTCAAATCCAATATGAAAAACCTTAATAGAAACTCTTTCTATTATTTCACTATACCATGGCCATGGGCTTGTGGACTTGATTCTCATGATCATCTTAGGGCTGCTCCTCATCTACTGAGGTAGATAGATCTTCTATTGGTGTAATCCAATTTTTACAATGAACATGCTATAGCCAACATATACCTCAGGATTTCGAATGGCTAGAAGACCGAGTTATGATGTAGTCAAACTATAACACCCTCAAGGTGAACTATCGATGCACCTCAAGTCAAAAAACTAGACAAACCACTATAGATTCGAGCTAGTCATCGACGAGAAGGTAAACTTCCTCATGACTGCTCGTGGTGGCCATGCTCAGTGCCCTCATTCTCTAACGAGTACCTGTACTCTCGCTCCGATGTCTCTACATCATAAATTCAAGACTCATCTATCCAAAAGAAGCGATCGTACACCAACCTTTCAGATCAATCACCATCCTCATGATGATCCTACGGTTGGAAGCATTTTATGAGTTAATAATAAAAATTTATCTTAAATTTCAACTCTTGAAACTATGAATTATCATTACCATTAACTCAAGAGATATATCATAGACACTTTCAAATACACACTATGATAGAAAATAATCTATTTTATTATTTATAATTTAAATTATAATTTTTCTCTTCAAAGTGTATTATAAATGTTAGCCAATCTGACTTCTAGGGCACACATATCTAACAATCCTAACATGAGCAAGCTGAAGGTCTCGTTCGTCTAAAGATGGGATGAAGGGAGAGGCCATTTCAACGGCCCTAATGTGCTCCTACAGTCACATTAGGAATAGAAGGAGAATCTCATCTTAACATGAGCAAAGTCGAAGGCCTCATTAGTCTAAGATGGGATAAGGAGAGAGGCTCTTTCAATGGCCCTTATGTGCCTCTATGGCCTTGTTAGTAATAGGAGGAGAACCTCATCTTAATTTGAGCAAAGTGAAGACCTCATTAACCTAAGATGAGATGAGGAGAAAGGCCCTTTCAATGGCCCTTATATGCCCCTACAGTCCTATTAGGAATAGGAGGAGAACCTCATTCTAACTTGAGCAAAGTGAAAACCACATTAACCAAAGACAAGATGAGGAGAGAGGCTCTTTCAATGGCCCTTATGTGCCCCTACAGTCTTGTTAGGAATAGGAGGAGAACCTCGTCCTAACTTAAGCAAAGTGAAGACCTCATTAACCTAAGATGAGATGAGGGAAGAGGCCCTATCAACGGCCCAACATGCTCCTATTGCCATGATAGAAATAGGAGGAGAATCTCATCCTAACGTGAGCAAGATGAAGACCTCCGATTACTTAAGACAGAAGGAGAGAATCTTTCAACGACCATAATGGGAACTGGAGGAAGGACTCACCTTAACAGAAGTAAAAGCCAATCTCATCGAGAATAGAAGGAGAACCTCATCCTGATATAAACAAAGACCTCCGATTACCTAAAGCAAGAGAAGGGACCTCATCTTGATGAAAGGATGAAGAAAAATCAATGAAATCAAATAAGGAAGGATAAACTCATCCCAATGCAGGTAAAAAATCTTCGATTATGAAAAGATAGGAGAAAAACTACTCTTTCAACCATCCTTTTAATGAAAGTCAAAGCAAAAGAGAGGAATGAGAAAATAAATAGGCACTGAATTCAAACAATGCAAAAAGATGATCGAAGAAAATATTCCTTTATTAAATCCAAAGTTCATTATAAAGTGAAGGTCCATGAGACCTTGTACAATAAAAAGGAAAAGAAAAAATGATAAAGTCCTAGGAAGGTTCGGAACCCTCAAACTTCAGGCTGTCGACCCCCACCATTACAAGAGACTGCTTCAGCCTAAGGATTTCCTCCTCAACCTCCTTCTTCTTAAATAGACCATCTATGTACATCCTATTGGCATGTTGGAATTTGCCTTCGAGCTCTCACCGTTGCTTCCTCAAAACTTCAGACTTGGCCTTCACATCCCTAATGGCTTGCTACTCGTATGATAGTTGGATCCTCAGTCGTTGAACCTCGACCTTCTCCCTCTCCACTACTTCTAAAAGCTCACTCAGAGTCCTTGTTAGGGAGGCAACCTGTCCTGGTCCACCGCTCGCACTGGATTGATGACTATCATCAAGTTGTTTTTCGAGCCGGATTACTTCGCTATTAGCAGCATGAAGCCTTTGCTCAACCTGCGATATCCTCTCACTCCAACACAATTGATAAGTATCATAAGTGAGCTCAGCATCATGCAGTTGCTTCTGGAGCGCGAAGAACCTCTTCAACCAATTCCACTCATATCGAGCTTTGTCTGTGTTAGATAGGTGTGCCCTAGAAGCCAGATTGGCTAACACCTGTAATACACTTCTAAGGATAAAATTATAATTTTGGCTATAAATAATAAAATAGATTATTTTCTATCATAATGTATATTTCGAAAGTGTCTATGATACATCCTTTAAGTTAATGGTAATAATAGTTCATATTTTCAAGAGTTAAAAATTTAAGATATGAATTTTCATTATTAACTCATAAAATGCTTCTAACTATAGGATCATCATGAGGATGGTGATTGATCCAAAAAGTTGGTGTACGATCACTTCTTTAGGATAGATGAGTCTTAAGTCTACGATGTAGAGACACCGAAGCAAGAGTATAGATACTCGTTAGAGAACGAGGGCACTGAGCGTGACCACCTCGAGCAGTAATGAGAAAGTCTACCTTCTCATCGATGACTGGCTCAAAGCTATAGTGATGTGTCTAGTTCTTTGACCTGAGGTACATCGATAGTTCATCTTGATGGTATTATTGTTTGACTACACCATAACTCGATCTCCTAGCCATTCGAAACCTTGAGGTGTATGTTAGCTATAACATATTCATTGTAGGAATTACATTGCACCAATAAGGGATCTATCTACCTCGGTAGATGAGGAGCAGCCCTATGATGATCATGAGAATCAAGTGCATAAGCCCATGGCCATGGTAAAGTGAAATAATAGAAAGAGCTTCTATTAAGATTTTTCATATTGGACTTAAATCGAATGATCAATTCATATGATGGAAATTAGTGTTTGACGAGATCATCTTAACACTAATCCGGTCAAGGCTCAAGATAGAGGAACTTAATCACACAGGTAACTACATCGAGAGGTTGACTTTCAGTTCTGATGGGTTGCCACCATATGCTGCTAGGTGTCACTAGTAGATTTTGAGAGCAATTAGAATGATTTGGATAATCGATCATACTAGTTATCTAAATCAGAAAAGTTCTAATCCATCGAAAGATGTTTCGATGATGTTGATGATAGAGATCGCGACATATCCCATTACCATACAAAACTGAATCTAATTGGATCACACAAATAAGGGTTTGGATCTAGATACCATCAATTGGGCTAACTCAGTTTAATTGATTTGAATAAGATTCAATTAGGTTCAAGAAAATCGTGCTAGCACACGATTGAGCCTAATGTTCTCCTTTAACAATCATTAAAGCTTATCTCGACTGAGCCAAATATGTTTGAGCTTATTCAGGAACCTTTACTTGGTTTGATTGGAGCTTGTCCAGGTTAGAAAAGGATTGTCTTAATTTATGAGATAAATTTGAAACAACACCTACCATTTTTGGTCACCTGCTAAATCTTATTTTCGGACATTGGTCAAATGTTGACCCTGGATACTTAGACATCTGCCCATGTGTCATGTACCCATAGGAGAGTACCTGAGGACTTGTCCCCCTTCTAAAATGTAGGCAGAAAGAGGGGCATGCCTAGGGAGGCATGCACCCTATGAGGATAAAGCTGGAGTCCCATACAGATGGGACTCCAAGATTGCTTCAGGGGATTAAACTATATGGCACCAAGAAGTCTTATTTGACCCAATCTTGGTGCCACCTTAGAAGGTTTTTGAGGGTCTGTCATCTGATTGGATCAGATAGTGTCATCCCATCAATCAGATTTAGATCTGATGGGACTCCAAGATTGCTTCAGGGGATTAAACTGTGGGGCACCAAGAAGTTTTGTTTGACCCAATCTTGGTGCCACCTTAGGAGGTTTTTGAGGGTCTATCATCTGATTGGATCAGATGATGTCATCCCATCAATCAGATTTAGATCTAACTGCTCAAAAGGCCATGATTGGCTAGGATGATGTGGCACTACATGGCACAACAGGATCTATATAAACCCTATCTACACCTAGAATTTAATGCTTCTACATTTAGCCCATGCCACAAAACTTCTCTCCCTCCTTCTCCATGCCACCCTCTATTCCTCTTTCTCCTGTCCATGCCCAAGGGCTTTTGGGCATGAACAAGGTGCGATCCAAGCAAGTGAAAGGCGCCAGGAAAAAAAGAAGGCAGCACTGCTGCAAGAGACAATGGCTATTTTTCAAAAGCAGTTTTGAAGATCTTCAAGATTAGATCTAGATCTAATTTTTGGAGGATTGATTGAGAAGGAGAAGATCTCCAGATTCTACTTGAGTGGATATCAGTAGAGGCCAGGCGCTTGCATGGCTACATCTAGAACCTCAGGCAAACATTGGGATCATCACAGGATAATTGGATTACCCAAAATAAAGATATAATTAAATTAGATTTAATTTTTATTTTTATTATCAGATAAATAAGATCAGATGTTAAGAGTCTTAGATCTGATTAGGATCTTAGAGAAAAAAATTTAGAAATATTCTTCCTGATCCAATCAGATTTGAACGAATCTGATCCAAAAAATAGGATTTTTCTCTTCAACTGGTATCAGAGCTAGGTTCCATAATTTATTAGATCTGATTATAATTTATTTTTGATCTAATAATTATATGATTTTAGATATCACATTAGATGTGATTGTATTTAAAATTAAAAAATTAAAAATTAAATAATCTAGATCTAAAATGTATGAGATGCATGACTAGGCTAGGAATAGAATTGTTCTATGTGTAGTCTAACATAATCATAATTTTAGTTTGATTAATTATGATTTTTAGATCTATTTATTTATTATTTTTTAATATTATAAATATTATAATTATATCTAAAAAATAAAAAATAAATTTATTTAATTTATTCATATGAGATATAATAGATGCATGTTTAGACTAGTTATAGAATAGTTCTACAAAATTGTCTAGAATAAATTTAATTTGATATGATCAAGTTTAAATCTTATTTTTTAGAAATTTATGAGATAATTTAGATCTAAAAATATGCATGATATGATACATGAGATGTGTGCAAAATATATTTTTAGTTAGATCAATTTTTTATATATGTGATATATGATGTAGATCTAACAAGTTTTGTAGATTTATCATGTTTCTGATTAAGGTATTCCTCTTGGCCGTTCGATCATAAGAATGAAATAGGGATTAAAAGCCCTCTCCTTTCATTCAATGGGATGTTCTTATGGTTTGTAGGGGTGCTGCGCGTTCGTCTTTAATTAGAAATCAAAAACTTATTTTCTGCAAAATCCTATATCCTGAAATCCTATGATTTTATATACATGTTTTGTTTATGAATCCTAAACTTAATTAAGAATTATGATTATAAAATATATTAGGTCTAAAATTAAAAATTTTTAGATCTAGGACATATTCATAAAATTGGGTTCGGGCTTGGGTAGCTCAATTAGGTCTAGCGTTTGATCAAACCGAATCAAGAGTTGGTTAGGTGGGATTAAGAGTACTTAAATTAACCAGCCTAATAGGATTAAGTCTGGATCAAGGTTGAGTCACATGAGTGATCGATCGAGTTAATACCTAATTAGGCTCAGTGGTTAGAGTCTAGATTGCAGGCTAAGGTGATTGGTTCTGGCTCAACAATTTGATGTCTAAGATAAGTTTGGCAGATATGACTGACTGATTTTTAATTGGAAGCTACTCGACTCGAATGCATTCTTGTCGAGTTAATAGCATATGCCTTTCATCGATCTCACTTATCTGACCATATTTTGTAAGATATGTGTCCTTGAAGCCAGATTAGCTGATACTTGTAATACAATTCTAAGGGCAAAATTATAATTTTAATTATAAATAATAAAATGAATTATTTTTTATCATAATGTGTATTTAAAAGTATCTGTGATACATCCCTTAAGTTAATGGCAATGATAGCTCATATTTTCAAGAGTTCAAAAATTAAGACATGAATTTTCATTATTAACTCATAAAATGCTTCCCACCATAGGATCATCATGAGGATGGTGATTGATCCGGAAGGTTGGTGTACGATCAATTCTTTAGGATAGATGAGTTTTGAGTCGATGGTGTAGAGACACCAGAGTGAGAGCATGGATACTCATTAAAAAATGAGAGCACTGAGCGTGACCACCTCAAGTAGTCATAGGAAAGTCTACCTTCTCATCGATGACTGGCTCAAAGCTATAGTGGTGTATCTGGTTCTTTGACCTAAGGTGCATCGACAGTTTACCTTGAGGGTGTTTTAGTTTGACTACACCATAACTCGATTTCCTAATCATTCGAAATCCTGAGGTGTATGTTGGCAATAGCATGTTCGTTGTAAGAATTGAATTGCACCAATAAGAGATCTATCTACCTTGGTAGAAGAGGAGCAGCCCTATGATGATCATGAGAATCAAGTCTGTAAGCCCATGGCCATGGCAGAGTGAAATAATAGAAAGAGTTTCTATTATAGTTTTCACATTGGACTTGAATCGAATGATTAATTCATATAATGGATATTAGGATTTGACGAGATCACCTTAACCCTACTCCAATCGGGGCTTAAGATAGAGAAACTTAATCACACAAAAAACTACATAGAGAGATTCGCTTTCAGTTTTGATGGGTTGCCACCATATGCTGCTAGATGTCATGGGTGGATTTTGGGAGCAATTAGAATGATCTGGATGATCAATCATACTAGTTGTCTGAATCAAAAAAATTCTGATCCATTGGAAGGTGTTTTAATGATGTTGATGATAGAGATCATGACATATCCCATTACCATATGAAACTAAATCTAACTGGATCATACAAACAAGGGTTTGGATCTAGATATGATCAATTGGATTTACCTAGTTCAATTTATTTGAATAAGATCAATTAGGTTCAAAAAAATTGTGCTAGCACATGATTAAGCCTAATGTTCTCCTTTAACAATCATTAAAACTTATCTCGACTGAGCCAAATGTGTTTGGGCTTACTCAGAAATCTTTACTTAGTCTGACTGAAGCTTGTCCAGATCAAGAAAGGATTGTCTTAATTTTTGAAATAAATTTGAGACAACACATACCATTTTTCATCACCTACTAAATCTTGTCTTTGGACTTTGGTCAAATATTAACCTTTGACACTTAGACATCTGTCCATATGTCATGCACCCATAGGAGAGAACCTTGGCCCTTGTCCCCATGCTAAAAAGTAGACAAGCAAGGGGTGCATGCCTAGGGAGGCGTGTATCCTATGAGGATAAGATTTGGAGTCCCATACAGATGGGACTCCAGTTGCTTCAGGGAATCAAACTAGATGGCGCCAAGAAGACTTGTTTGATCCAGTCTTGACACCATCTAAGGAGATTTTTAAGGGACTCTAATCTAATTTCATCAAATGATGTCATCCCACCTATTAGATTTAGATCTGATTACATAAAGGGTCGTGATTGGTCAGGAAGATGTGGCACTGCATGGCGCAGCAAGGTCTATATAAACCCTATCTACGCCAAGAATAATGAGCTTCTACGTTTAGCCCTTGCCACAAAGCTTTTCTCCCTCCTTCTCCATGCAACCCTTTGGTCTTCTCTCTCCTCTCCATGCTCAAGAGGATTTGGGCATGAGTTAGGTGCGATCCAAGCAAGTGAAAGGTGATAGGAAAGGAAGAAGGCAACACTGCTGTAAGAGATAACGGTTGTTCTTCAAAAGCATTTTTGAAGATCTTCAAAATCAGATCTAGATCTAATTTTTGGAAAATTGATTGAGAAGGAGAAGATCTTCAGATCCTATTCGAGTGGATATCGGTAGAGGCCAGGTGCTTGTGTGGCTACGTCCAAAACCTTAGGCAAACATCGGGATCATCACAGGATAATTGGATTATCCAAAATAATGGTATAATTAAATTAGATTTAATTAAATTTTTATTTTTATTTTATTTTATCAAATTAATAAGATCAGATCTGAATAGTCTTAGATCTAATTAGGATCTTAAAGAAAAATTTTTGAAATATCCCTCTCGATCCAATCAAATTTGAACGAACCTGACTTGAGAAATAAGGATTTTTCCTTCAACTGGTATCAGAGCCAGGTTCCAAAATTCATTAGATCTAATTTTAATTTATTTTTGATTTGATAATTAAATAATTTTATATGTAACATGAGATATAATTAGATCTAAAATTAAAAATTAAAAATTAAATAATTCAGATCTATGATGTATGAGATGCATGATTAGACTAGGAATAGAATTATTCTATGTAGTCTAATATGATCTTAATTTTAATTTAATTAATTATAATTTTTAGATTGATTTATTTATTATTTTTTGATATTATAAATATTATAATTAAATTTAAAAAGTAAAAAATAAATTTATTTAATTTGTTCATATGAGATATGATAAATACATGTTTAGACTAGTTATAGAATAGTTCTACAAAATTATCTAGAAAAAATTTTAATTTGATATGATCAAATTTAAATCTTATTTTTTAGATGTTTATGAGATAATTTAGATCTAAAAATATGCATGATATGATACATCAGATGTATGCAAAACATATTTTTAGTTAGTTCAATTTTTATATATAAGATATATGATGTAGATCTAACTAGTTTTATAGATTTATCATATTTCCGATTAGGACATTCCCCTTAGCCATCCGATCATAAGAATGAAGTAGGATTTAAAAGTCCTCTTCTCTCATTTGATGGGATGTTCTTGTGATGTGTAGGAGTGCTGCGTGTTCATCCTAAATCAAAAATCTAAAACTTATTTTCTGCAAAATTTTAGATCCTGAAATCTTAGGATTTTATATACATGCTTTATCTATGAACCCTAAACTTAATTAAGAATTAAGATTATAAAATATATTAGGTCTAAAATTAAGAATTTTTAGATCTAAGACATATTCATAAAATTGAGTTCGAGCTTGGGTAGCTCAATTAGGTCTAGTGGTTGATCAAACCGAATCAAGAGTTGGTTAGATGGGATCAAAAGTGCTTAAATTGACCAATCTAATAGGATTAAGTCTGAGTCAAGGTCGAGTCACAGAATGATTGATCAAGTTAAGACCTAATTAGTCTCAATAGTTAGAGTCTAGATTATCAGCTAATCTGATTGGTTCTGGCTCAATAATATGGTGTCTAAGGTAAGTTTGGCAGATATGACCGACTGATTTTTAATTGAGAGCTACTCGACTTGAATGCATTCTTATCAAGTTTATGGCATATCCCTTCCATTGGTCTCACTTATCCGGCCATATTTGTTGGCTGAGTATTGATCTAAGGTGGCTAACAATCCTAGCTAACGCATGCCACTAGGTTAGTCATAATGGTTATGGCTATGTCAAGTCAAGTTTAAGGAAACCTAAATCAAATCTCTCTAAGAAAAGATTAAGTCTAAGATCTTCCACCATTGTAGATGTGCTGGCCCTTCCCGGAGTTGATTGTTCTCGACTGGACATAGTGGTTTAGTTGCACTGAAAAGATGCAACCATGTCTATTAGGCATTGGATGCTATAGGCTGGATGATGGATTGGGCTCAATATTCTGGATATGGTGAGAGACCCAATTAGGTATCCAATCTATGCAAATGGTGGGTCTGACTTAACTAAGAAATAGATCAATATTTCGGGCACAGTGAGATTCATGAAATAGAGACCAAGCCCAGGTGCACCATGATTAGAGAATCATTGGACAAGAGTTGTTCACTCATTGGCTAACCCATCACCAATAACTATTAGATGAGGTGGTGAGTCAGTTTGTGGGACTGCACCACCCACTAGAAATCAGTAATCATGAAGATTTTTGCATTTCTACAAAGGAAGTGTAGGGATCCGAGAAAATAGTGCGAGCTAATTTGTTTAAAAATCAAACTCCTAAACAAATTGGTCAAGTCTTAATTACAAAATCTAACTAAAAACTTTGACTCTCTATAGAAAAAAGAAAAACATCTATGTCCAACCCACTAGCCCATATCCTGGACACCTTAAGACTGACCGGATACAATTACAATGATTGGCTCCAGAACTTCAAAATTATTTTGGATTCTGAGAAGTTGACTCATGTATTGGACCAGGATCCTCCTACCTTACCAGCTCATCCATTCACTGAATAGAGAGCGTCTCTTGATAAATGGATGGATGAAGATAATAAGACCAAATACTACATGTTAGGCTCGATGTCTGATGAGCTTCAACATCAATATGAAGATATTAAGACTATTCGTCAAATGGTGGCTCACCTGCAAGAGTTGTTTGGTGAAAAGAGTCGTGCAACCAAATATCAGATCACTAAATAACTATTGAAGACTAAAATACGTGATGGGCAATCAGTCCAAGATCATTGTCTGATGATGATCAAATACTTGAAAAAGCTTAAGAAGCTTAGAGTGAAGTTAGATCAATATTTGCAGAATGATATAATTCTATAATCCTTGATTGATATGTATGGGCAGTTCATCATGAACTACCATATGCACAAACTTCAAAATACTTTGGCCAAGCTTATGAATATACTAGTTATTGCTGATCTTTCTATGAAAGGTTCTAAAGGCTCAGTACTTGCTATGGATCGGACTTCTTCCAAAAGAAATTTTTTGGAAAGAAGAAATCTGTGAAAAAGTAGAAGATGGAAGGAGAAAAGAGAAAGAAGACAGAGCCGAAGAAGAAGGCCGCTGACAAAGAAAAGTATTTTCATTATAATACTAACGGCCACTAAAAGTGGAACTACCCTACATACCTGGCCATCCTGAAGAATAAGAAGGAGACAGGTCCTTCTAGAGGTATGCTCGTTATTGAATCTAACCTTATGGTTTTTTTCTGCATCTGGTTGGGTGCTTGACTCTAGTTCTAGTGCTCATTTGTGCACTTCTATACAGGGTCTTAAGAATAGCAGGAGGCTGAGGAATGGTGAGATGATCCTATGCATCGAAATAGAGCAAGGATTGCTGCTGTGGCTGTGGGAACCTACCCTCTTTGACTACCATCTGGCTTAGGTTTAGTACTTAGGGATTGTTATTATGTGCTTGCTGCAAGCAGGAATTTGATTTCTATTTCATGTTTAGCATAAGAAGGCTATGTAATTCATTTTCTTAAGGACCATTGTAATATTCTTTATGAAAGAAATAAAATTGCAAGTAGTTTTCTTATTAACGGTCTCTATCAGTTATATATTGATGTATCTATCTTTAATATTGAGGGAAATGTGAATGCCATAAGATCAAAATGACCCAAGAATAATCCAAATGATAGGTATCTATGGCACCTAAGGCTAGGTCATATAGTAGAAGATAGGATTAACAAATTGGAGAAAATTGGAATATTGAGTCCATTGACTTTCGAGTCATATCCAATTTGTGAATCATGTCTTCATGGCAAAATGACTAAGCTCACTTTTGTAGGACATGGGGAATGTAGAGACATTTAAAGCATGAATATATTGACTATCAGGATATCTTTTCATCAGTAGCTATGCTAAAATCTATCTATACATTGCTTGCTGTTATAGCCTATTTGGATTATGAAATATGGCAAATGGACGTGAAAATGACGTTCTTAAATGGATACCTTGAGAAAGATATCTATATGAAACAGTCGCTAGGTTTCACATGCAGTGATGCTGATCATAAAGTATGCAAGCTACAAAGATCTATATATGGACTTAAGCAAGCATCTCGAAGCTGGAATACTCATTTTAATGATGTGATCAAATTATTTGGTTTCATCAAGAATGAGGAGGAACCTTATGTTTTCAAAAGAGTCAGTGGGAGCACTATTATCTTTCTCGTACTATACATGGATGATATCCATCTTATTGGGAATGATATTTTCATATTGACCACGGTTAAAATGTGGTTATCTAAAGAATTCTCTATGAAAGATCTAGGAGAAGCATCCTTTATTCTAAGAATTAAAGTCTATAGAGATAAACCGAATAGGATGCTAGGTCTTTCATAGAAGATGTACATAGAGAAAGTGCTAAAGAGGTTTAGCATGAAAAACTCCAAGAGGGAATTAGTACCTTTCAGACATGGCATTCATCTCTCCAAGAAAATGTGTCCCAACACACCTGCGGAGATTGAATTCATGAGCAAGATCCCTTATGCTTTAGTAATAGGAAGCCTCATGTATGCCATGTTATGTACATGACCTGATATAGCCCATGCTGTGAGTGTCACAAGCATATATCAGTCAAATCCAGATGAAGAACACTGGACTTCTGTGAAATGTATCCTTAAGTACTTGAGAAGAAATAAGGATATGATGTTGGTTTTTGGTAATGGAGAACTCCAAGTCCAGGGATATATAGACTTAGATTTTATGTCTGATATAGATGATCGAAAGTCGACATTTGGAAGTCAATTTATGTGTAATGGTGGTGCTGTCAGTTGAAAAAGTTTCAAGCAGACAGTGATAGTAGATTCCACCATGGAAGTAGAGTAAATCGCTACATCAGAAGCTACGAAGGAGGCTTTCTGGTACAAGAAGTTTGCCGTAGAGATTAGAGTGATGCCAACAGATGCCATTCCCCTATACTACGATAATAATGGTGCCATAGCCCTAGCTAAGGAGCCGAGGTCTCACCAAAAATTCAAGCACATCGAACAACGATATCACCTCATCCGCAATTACCTCAAGAAAGATTATGTCGAGATTAAGAGAGTCGACTCTGCAGACATTGCGACACACTCACTCACAAAGTCGTTGGATCAGCAGAAGATCGAAGCCCACCTTGAGAAGATGGGACTTAGATTTGTAGTTAATTGACTTTAGGTCAAGTGGGTGTTTGTTAGATACGTATGCCCTTGAAGCCAGATTGGCTGACACTTGTAATACACTTCTAAGGGCAAAATTATAATTTTAACTATAAATAATAAAATGAATTATTTTCTATCATAATGTATATTTGAAAGTGTCTGCAATACATCCCTTGAGTTAATGGCAATGATAGTTCATATTTTCAAGAGTTGAAAATTTAAGACATGAATTTTTATTATTAACTCATAAAATGCTCTCGATCGTAGGATCATCATAAAGATGGTATATTTAGTAATGTATATTTAGTGTCTGTGATACATTCCTTGAGTTAATGGTAATGATAGTTAATATTTTCAAGAGTTGAAAATTTAAGATATGAATTTTCATTATTAACTCATAAAATGCTTTCGATCATAGGATCATCATGAGGATGGTGATTGATCCAGAAGATTAGTGTAAGATCACTTCTTTAGGATAGATGAGTCTTGAGTCTATGGTGTAGAGGCATCAGAGTGAGAGTATAGGTACTCGTTAGAGGACAAGGGCACTGAGCATGACCACCTCAAGCAGTATGAGGAAGTCTACCGTCTCATCGATGACTAGCTCAAAGCTGCAGTGGTGTGTCTGGTTCTTTGACCTGAGGTGCATCAATAGTTTACCTTGAGGGTGTTGTAGTTTGACTACATCATAACTCGATTTTCTAGCCATTCGAAATCCTGAGATGTATGTTGGCTATAGCATGTTCATTATAGAAATTGGATTGCACCAATAAGGGATCTATCTACCTCGGTAGAAGAGGAGCATCCTTATGATGATCATGAGAATCAAGTCCATAAGCCTATGGCCATGGCAGAGTGAAATAATAGAAAGTGTTTCTATTAGGGTTTTCATATTGGACTTGAATCGAATGATTAATTCATATGATGGATATTAGGGTTTGACGAGATCACCTTAACCCTAATCTGGTCGGGGCTCAAGATAGAAGAACTTAATCACTCAGAAAACTACACCAAAAGGTTCACTTTTGATTCTAATGGGTTTCCATCATTTGCTGCTAGGTGTTCCTGGTGAATTTTGAGAGCAATTAGAATGATTTGGATGATCGATCATACTAGTTATCTGAATCAGAAAAGTTCTGATCCATTGGAAGGTGTTTCGATGATGGCAATGATAGAGATCACGACATATCCCATTACCATATGAAACGAAACCTAATTGGATCACACAAGCAAGGGTTTAGCTCAGGATATCATCAATTGGATTAATCCAGTTCAATTGATTTAAATAAGATTCAATTAGGTTCAAGGAAATTATGCTTGCACACGATTGAACCTAATATTCTCCTTTAACAATCATTAAAACTTATCTTGACAGAGCCAAATGTATTTGGACTCACTCAGGAACCTTTACTTGATCTGACTGAAGCTTGCTCAAATCAAAAAAGGGTTGTCTTAATTTATGAAATAAATTTCAGATAATACCTACCATTTTCCATCATCTGCTAAATCTTGTCTTTGGACTTTGGTCAAATGTTGACCTTTGACACTTAGACATCTGCCCATGTGTCATGCACCCATAGGAGAGAACCTTGGCCCTTGTCTCCTTGCTAAAAAGCAGACAGGCAAAGGGGCACATGCCGAGGGAGGCGTGCGCCCCATGAGGATAAGATTTAGAGTCCCATATAGATGGGACTCCAATTGCTTCAGGGAATCAAACTAGATGGCGCCAAGAAGACTTGTTTGACCCAATTTTGGTGCCATCTATGGAGAGTTTTGAGGGACTCTAATCTGATTAGATCAAATAATGTCATTCCACCAATCAAATTTAGATCTGATTACACAAAGGACCGTGATTGGTTGGGATGATGTGGCATTACATGGTGCAGTAGGATCTTTATAAACCCTATCTATGCCTAGAATAATGAGCTTCTACCTTTAGCCCATGGCACAAAACTTTTCTCCCTCCTTCTCCATGCCACCCTCTGATCCTCTCTCTCCACTCCATGCCCAAGAGGATTTGGGCATGAGTCAGTGTTAGATTTGTGTACCCTAGAAGCCAGAATTGGCTGACACTTATAATACACTTCTAAAGACAAAATTATAATTTTGACTATAAATAATAAAATGGGTTATTTTCTATCACAAATGTGTATTTGGTGTCTGTGATACATCCCTTGAGTTAATGGTAATGATAATTCATATTTTCAAGATTTGAAAATTTAAGACAAGAATTTTCATTTATTAACTCATAAAATGCTCCTGACCGTAGGATCATCATGAGGATGGTGATTGATTTAGAAGGTTGGTGTACAATCGCTTCTTCATAGTAGATGAATCTTAAGTCTATGGTGTAGAGACACTAGAGCGAGAGTACCGGTACTCGTTAGAGAACGAGGACACTGAGCTTGACCACCTAGAGCAATCATAAGGAAGTCTACCTTCTCGTCAATGACTGACTCAAAGCTACAGTGGTGTGTCTAGTTCTTTGACCTGAGGTGCATTAGCAGTTCACCTTGAGGGTGTTATAGTTTGACTGCATCATGACTCGATCTCCTAGCCACCGAGGGAATCTATCTACCTCGGTGGATGAGCAGCAGCCCTATGATGATCATGAGAATCAAGTCTATAAGCCCATATCTATGGCAAAGTGAAATAACAGAAAGAGTTTCTATTAAGGTTTTCACATCGAACTTGAATCGAATGATTAAATCATATGATAGAAATTAGGATTTGACGAGTTCACCTTAACCCTAATCTGATCGGAGCTCAAGATAGAAAAACTTAATCACATAAGTAGCTGCACCGAGAGGTTCATTTTTAGTTTTTATGGATTGCCACCATATACTGCTAGGTGTCACTGGTAGATTTTGGGAGCAATTAGAATGATTTAGATGATCAATCATTCTAGTTGTCTGAATCAGATGAGTTCTGATCCATCGAAAGAAGTTTTGATGATATCGATGATGGAGATCAAGACATATCCCATTACCATACAAAACTGAACCTAATTGGATCACACAAATAAGGGTTTGGATCTGGATATCATTTATTGAACTAATCCAATTCAATTGATTTAAATTAGATTCAATTAGGTTTAGGAAAATCGTGCTAGCACACGATTGAACCTAACGTTCTTCTTTCATTATCATTAAAAGTTATCTCGACTGAGCCAAATGAGTTTATGCTCACTCAAGTATCTTTACTTGGTCGAACTAGAGTTTTTCTAGATCAGAAAAGTGTTGTCTTAATTTATGAGATAAATTTGAGACAATACCTACCATTTTTCATCACCTACTAATTCTTGTCCTTTGACTTTTGTCACATATTGACCTTTGACCCTTGGACATCTGCCCATGTATCATGCACTTATTGGAGAGTAGATAGGGGCTTGTCCCCTTACTAGAATTTAGAAAGAAGGAGGGTGCATGCCTATGAAGACGTGCGCCCATGGATAGGGATGCCTGGAGTCCCATACGGATGGGACACTAGGTTGCTTATCGGATTCTACTTAGGTGACCCCTAGCCATAGACTTTGATCAGTCTTAGGCACCATCTAAGGATGAATTAATGGAGCTCTCATCTAATTAGATCAGGTGATGTCATCCCACTAATCAGATTTAGATCTGATTGCATGAAGCAATGCGATTGGTCGAGATGATGTGGCACTACATGGCGCAGCAGGGTCTATATATAAACCATATCTGCATCCAACTTTTTATGAGTTCCTCTTAGCCCATGCCCCAAGGCTACCCCTCTCCCTTCTCCATGCCATCTTCTAATCCTCTCTCTTTTCTTCATGCCCAAGGAAAGTTGGGCTCCAGTTTGGTGTGACCCAGACAAGAAAAAGCTGACGAGAAAGGAAGAAGGCAGCACTACTGTAGAGACGACTGCTGATCTTCAAAAGGAGTTTTGAAGATCCACCAAATCAGATCTAGATTTAATTTTTGGAAAAGTGATAAAGAAGGAGAAGATCTCCAGATCTAGCCTGAGTGGATACTGGTAGAGGTCAGGCACTTGCGTGGCTAGATCTAGAATCTTAGGCAATCAGCAGGATCATCAAAGGATAATTAAATTACCCAACATCAAGGTATAAATTAAATTAGATTTAATTTATTTTTATTTTATTCATTAGATCTATAAAATTAGATCTAAAATATCTTAGATCTGATCTAGATGCATGAAAAAAATTTTTGAAATATCTTTCTTGATCCGATCAGATCTAAACGAACCTGATCCAAAAAATCAGGATTTCCCCTTCAACTGGTATCAGAGCCAGGTTCTCTAAATTATTTAGATCTAATTTTTAATTTATTTTAATTTAAAAATTAGATGATTTTAGATATCACATTATATGTGATTAGATCTAAGATCAAAAAAATTAAAATTAAATAATATAGATCTATGTTCTTCAATATGCATGACTAGTAAAATAGAATAGTTCTATACGTAGTCTTGCATGATCATGATTTATTTTGATTAAATTATAATTTTAGATCTATTTATTTTCTATTTTTTAATGATTATAAATATTATAATAAGATCTAAAAAATAAAAAATAAAATTATTTAATTTTTAGATCATATGAGATATGATGCATGCATGATTAGACTAATTGTAGAATAGTTCTACATAATTTTCTAGATTAGAATTTATTTTGATGTGATCAATTTAAATATAATTTTTTAGATAATTATAAGATAATTTAGATCTAAAAAATATGCATGATATGATACATAAGATGTACGCAAAACATATATTAAGTTAGATCAATTTTTATATATAAGATATATGATGTAGATCTAACTAGTTTTATAGATTTATATTTCTAATTAAGGCATTTTCCATAGCCATCCGGTCATAAGAATAAAGTATGGTTTAAATGCCCTCTCCTCCCATTTGATGGGGTGTTCTTATAATGTGTAGGAATGCTGTGCATTCGTCCTTAATCAGAAATCAAAAACTTACTTTCTGCAAAACCCTGGATCCTGAAATCCTAGGATTTTATTTATATGTCTTGTTTGTGAATCCTAACTTAATTAAGAATTAAGATTATAAAATATTAATTAGGTCTAAAACTGAGAATTTCATATCTAAGACATACTCATAATATTAGGTTTGGGCTTGGGTAGCTTAATTAGGTCTAAGCGGTTGATTAAACCGAATCAAGAGTTGGTTAGATGGGATCAACAGTGCTTAAATTGACCAGCCTAATAGGATTAAGTCTGGATCAAGAACGACTCACGGAGTGATCGATCAAGCTAAGACCTAATTAGGCTCAGTGGTTAGAGTCTAGATTGTTGGCTAACCTGATTGATTCTAGCTCAATAATTTGGTGTCTAAGGTAAGTTTGGCAGATATGACAGACTGGTTTTTAATTGAGAGCTACTCGACTCGAATGCATTCTTGTCGAGTTAATGGCATATCCCTTCCATTGGTCTCACTTACCTGGCCATGTTTGTTGAATCAATTCTGATCTGAGGTGGTCAATAATCCAAGCTAACCCATGCCACTAGGTTAGTCATAATGGTTATGACTATATCAAGTCTAATTTAATGAGACCTAAATCAAATCTCCCTAAGAAAAGATTAAGTCTAAAGCCATCCACCATTGTAGATGTGCGGGCCCTTCTCGAGGTTGATTGTTTTTGGCTGTTTATAGTGGTTCAGTTGCATCGAAAAGATGCAACCAAGTCTATTAGGCATTGGATGCTATGGGCTGGAGGATGGATTGGGCTCAATATTTTGGGTATGGTGAAAGACTCAATTAGAAATCCAATCTGTGCAAATGGTGGGTCTGACTTAACTAAGGAGTGGATCAATATTTTGGGCACCATGAGATTCATGAATTAGAGACCAAGTTTAGGTGCACCATGATTAGAGAATCATTGAACAAGAGTTATTCACTCATTGGCTAACCCATCACCAATAACGATAGGTATCTATGGCATCTAAGACTACATCAAATAGTAGAAGATAGGGTTAACAAATTGGAGAAAATTGAGCTATTGAGTCAATTGACTTTCGAGTCATATCCAATTTATGAATCTTATCTTCATGCAAAATGACTAAGCTATCTTTTGTAGGACATGGAACAAGGGCCACGGATCTTCTTGCCTTAGTACATACTGATGTATGCGGCCCATTTGATCTGCCGGCTAGAGGCAATTTTATCTATTTCATAACCTTTACGATGATTTATCTAGGTATGGGTATGTTTATCTTATGAGACACAAGTCTGAAGCTTTTGAAAAGTTCAAAGAATTCAGACATGAAGTAGAAAAGCAAATAAAAAAATTCATTAACGTTCTTCAATCAGATCAAGGAGGTGAATACCTTAGTCGGGAATTCTTGGACTATCTTAAAAAAAATGGAATAGTCTCTTAATGGACTCCACCTAGAATACCACAACTCAATGGGGTTTCAGAATGGAGAACCGAACCCTATTAGATATGGTCCGATCCATGATGAGCTTCACAGACCTCTCTGATTTTTTTTGGGGATACTGTTTATTAACTGCAATATACATACTGAATAGGATTCTTTCTAAAATCGTTCCTACCATACCGTATGAGATATGGCATGGTGTGAAATCAAGTCTGAGTCATCTCAGAATTTGGGATTGTCCGGCTCATGTCAAAAGACAACAAGCAGATAAGTTAGACTTTAGGTCCTTCAGAGCTCGATTTATAGGATATCCTAAAGAGTCATTAGAATATTATTTCTACATTCCAGAAGATCATAATGTGATGATGACTCGACATGCCATCTTTCTTGAAAAATAGTTTATTCAAGATAGCAACATTGGAAAGTAGATCAAGCTCGATGAGAAAGTCTCACAAGAGCAATGAGCTAAGGACCAAATGAAACCAAATCAGGTTAAGCCAATCCAATCACTACCTCCTCCACCTTGTAGATTGAAAAGAGTTTTCCATTCCTCTGAGAGGTACTTGGGTACTATTTCAGAGGAAGTTGAGGAAATATTCCCCATAGGTAATGCGGTTCATGGTGATGATCCCAAAACCTATAATGAGGCGATATCGGATATCGACTCTGAGAAATGGTTAGTGGTAATAAAATCAAAAATTGACTCGATTCACTCAAACCAAGTCTGGACCTTGGTAGATCCACCAGAAGGTATAGTACCTATTGGATGTAAATGGATCTACAAGAGAAAGATTGCTGTAGATGGGAATGTGGAGACATTCAAAGCTAAATTAGTGGCAAAAGGTTATAGTCAACGTGAAGGCATTGACTATCAGGATACCTTTTTGCCAGTAGCTATGCTTAAATCCATCTGCACATTGCTTGCTGTTGTAGCCTATTTTGATTATGAAATATGGCAAATAGATGTGAAAATGGTATTCTTAAATAGATATTTTGAGGAAGATATCTATATGGAATAGCCACTAGGCTTCACATCTAGTGATGATGATTATAAGGTATGCAAGCTGCAAAGATCCATATATGGACTTAAGCAAGCATCTCGGAGCTGGAACACTCATTTTAATGATGTGATCAAATTATTTGGTCTTATCAAAAATGAAGAGGAGCCATGTGTCTTCAAAAAGATCAGTGGGAGCGCTATTGTCTTCCTTGTATTGTACGTGGATGACATCCTCCTTATTGGGAATGATATTCCCATGTTGACCATAGTTAAAATGTAGTTATCTAAACAATTCTCCATGAAAGATCTAGGAGAAGCATCCTTTATTCTAGAAATTAAGGTCTATAGAGATAGACCGAAGAGGATGCTAGGACTTTCACAAAAGATGTACATAGAGGAAGTGCTAAAGAGATTTAGCATGAAAAACTCTAAGAGGGGTTTGGTACCCTTCAGACATGGCATTCATCTTTCCAAAAAGATGTGCCCTAGCACACCTGAGGAAATAGAATGCATGAGCAAGATCCCTTATGCTTCAGTAATAGGGAGCCTCATGTATGCCATGTTATGTACACGACCTGATATAGCCCATGCTGTGACTATCACAAGCAGATATCAGTCGAATCCAGATAAAGAACACTGAACTTCTATGAATTATATCCTTAAGTACTTGAGAAGAACTAAGGATATGTTGTTGGTCTTTGGTAATGGAGAACTCCAAGTCCAAGGGTATACTGACTTAGATTTTATGTCCGATGTAGATGATCGAAAGTCGACATCTGGGAGTCTGTTTGTGTGAAATGGTGGAGCTATCAGTTGAAAAAATTTTAAGCAGATAGTGATAGCAGATTCTACCATGAAAGCAGAATACATCGCTGCATCAAAAGCTACAAAGAAGGCATTCTGGTACAAAAAGTTTACCGTAGAGATCGGAGTGATGCCATCAGATGCCATTCCTCTGTACTACGATAACAATGGCACCATAGCCCTTGCTAAGGAGCCGAGGTCTCACCAAAAATTCAAGCACATCGAGCGGCAATACCACCTCATCCATGATTATCTTAAGAAGGGATACATTGTGGTCAAGAGAGTCAACTCCACCGACAATGCGGTGGACCCACTTACAAAGCCATTGGGCCAGTAGAAGATCGAAGTGTTAGATATATGTGCCCTAGAAGCCAAAATTGGCTGACACTTGTAATACACTTCTAGGGGCAAAATTATAATTTTGACTATGATTAATGAAATGGGTTATTTTCTATCACACATGTGTATTTAGTGTCTGTGATACATCCTTTGAGTTAATGGTAATGATAATTCATATTTTCAAGAGTTGAAAATTTAAGACATGAATAATCATTATTAACTCATAAACGGCTCCCGACCATAGGATCATCACGAGGATGGTGATTGATCCGGAAGGTTGGTGTATGATCGCTTCTCTTTAGTAGATGAGTCTTGAGTCTACGGTGTAGAGACACCAGAGCGAGAGTACAGGTACTCGTTAGAGAACGAGGGCACTGAGCGGGACCACCTCGGAGTAGCATTAAGGAAGTCTACCTTCTCGTCAATGACTGACTCGATGCTGCGTAGTGTGTCTGGTTCTTTGACCTGAGATGCATCGGCAGTTCACCTTGAGGGTGGTATAGTTTGACTACACCATTACTCGGTCTCCTAGCCATATGGAACCCTGAGGTGTATGTTGGCTATAGCATGTTCATTGTAGGAACTCGATTGCATCAAGATGGGATCTATCTACCTCGGTGGTAGAGGAGCAGCCCTATGATGATCATGAGAATCAAGTCCAGAAATCCATGGCCATGGTAGAGTGAAATAATAGAAAGAGTTTGTATTTAGATTTTCACATTGGACTGCGAATCGAATGATTACATCATATGACAGAGACTAGGGTTTGACGAGTTCACCTTAACCCTAATCTGATCGGGGCTCAAGATAGAAGAACTTAATCACATAGGTAGCTGCACCAAGAGGTTCGCATTCAGCTCTGATTGGTTGCCACCATATACTGCTAGGTGTCACTGGTGGATTTTGGGAGCAATTAGAATGATTTAGATGATCGATCATTCTAGCTGTTCAATCAGAAGAGTTCTGATCCATCGAAAGGAGTTTCGAGATGTCTATGATAGAGATCATGACATATCCCATTACCATACAGAACTGAACCTAACTGGGTCCACAAACAAGGGTTTTGAATCTGGTGATCACAATTGAACTCATCTAGTTCAATTGATCTGAATGAGATTCAATTAGGTTCAAGGAAATCGTGCTAGCACTCGATTAACCTAACGTTCTTTTTACTATCAAAATAAGTTGTCCTGACTGAGCCAAAGGAGTTTGTGCTCAATCAGAGGCCTTCATATGGTCTGACTGAGGTTGTTCCAAGTCAGAATAGGTTGTCTTATTTGTAAGACATTACCTGCCATTTTTGGTCACCTGCCATTTCTTGTTTTTGACTTTGGTCAAAAGTCTACCTTTGACTGGTCAAACGTTGACCATTCACCCTTTGACTTTTGACCATATGTCATGCACCTATTGAGAGCTGGTGGGGTTTGTCCCCCGCCAGACCTGGCAAGGAGATGGGGCACGCCAAGGTGGCGTGAGCCCAAGTAGAGAGCGCCTAGGAGTCTTGTTGGACAAGGACTCCATCTCCCTTTTGGATTCCAATCAGAGTTCTACTAAGAATCCAGTTTGTACTGGTCTTAGGCGCCCTCTAAGGAGAATCCAGGGGCTCTATTTCCAACCAATCAGATTTAGATCTGATTTCACAAAGGGTTGTGATTGGTTGAGAGGAAGAAGAGTTGGATCACGCTTTAGTCTATAAATTAGACCCTGCGCCCAACCCTAATCCTAAGTCTTATTGAAAGAGATTCCCACGTCCAAGGCTGCCGTCTCCCCTCCTTCTCCATGCCATACTCTTCTTCTCCCTTTGCTCTCTCGTCCAAAAGTGTTTTGGACTTAGTTTGGTGCGATTCAGATCAAGGAAGGCGATCAAAGCAAAGAAGGCTGCGCTGTGCAAAGGACGACTGCAGATCTTCAAAGAGTTTTGAAGATCCCCAGATCAGATCAAGATCGTGATTTTTGGAGAGTGATAGAGAAGAAGAGGATCTCCAGATCCACCTGAGTGGATTAATTCTCTCTTTTT
>QRFJ01007231.1:0-93133 GCA_006176705.1 Cocos nucifera
AAAGAGAGATAATTGTCTACTCAATTAAGATGATGTCTGTAGTACGTATTAAACACAGTCTGAACCCTTTGAAAAGTTCAAAAGAACAGACATGAGTAGAAACAACTGGAAATCAAAGAGTCGAGATAATAGAGACGTGAATACTTACGGGACCACATTTAAGAAAAGGCAAGCTTCAATGGACCTACAAGAACACCAATCAACGGTTCAGAAGAGAAACGGGACTCATAGGATATGTGATCCATATAGTCAAGACCTCCATCTGGGTAGACAAAGGGATATAAAAGAGAAGAGAATAATGGATAAATAACGAATAGCGTATCCATAACGCCATCAACAACGATAGAAAGGAGGAAGAATTAGTCATTCAGAATTGTGTCCGGTCCATGTCAAACAAACGGACAATTAGAATAGATCTCAGAGCATCGATTCAAGATACAAGACATAGAACATTAAAGAGCATACAGAAGACGACAAAGAAGAGCGTAGTCAACATGCATTTCTGAAAAATAGTTATTAAGAATCGGCAATGAGAAAAATAATAGCGCTGAAAAGTCAAACAAAGGCCTAAGGACAAGTGGAACAAATCAGTTGAGCCAATAAGAACAGTCCTCGATAGATGAAGCATTTCCGTCCACTGAAATCTAGTGTGTCAAGAGGGAGTAGAGGAAAGTCCGATGTGGTGCTCAGGAGATATCCCAAACTAAAATGAGGCGATATAATATAGATCCGAGAAAGCTTGAGCAGAGCAAGAGATCAGCACTAAACATCGGACTTGGTAATCACAGAAGTAAGGACTATTGGTTGTAAGGATTCAGAGAAGATTGGGAATGGAAGTGAGAACACAAGCTAACGGTGGCAAAAATGTTATACTGTCACTGCAGGCATGGACTATCAAGATAATTTCTCGATACTATGATCGGTAAAAGCATCCTGCACAATGCTTGCATGCACTACGTCGATTGAATATGGAAACGGATGTGAAAACGATTTCTGAGATATCTAGTGACTTATTGGAAACGCTAGTTCAATCAGGATCTGAGTATAAGGTTGCAGCTGCAAAGGTATAAATGGACTTAAGAGCATCTCGGAGCTGAAACTCAATGAGGACAAAATGTGTTTCATCAAAAATGAGAGAGGAAACAGTAATTTTCATAAGGTCATGGGAGCGCTGTTGTTTTCATTTGTACGTGATTACACTCCTTATTGGAAATGATATTCATTTGACATAGCAAGAGTTGGTCCAGAAATTCTCCATGAAACCTGTGAAGCATCTTCTATCAAAGAATTAGGTTATATAGGATAAGACGGAATAGATGCTGACTTTCACAGGATGTACATAGAGGAAGTATCTAAAGAGGGTTTAGTAATGGAAAACTTAAGAGGGATTATACTTCAGACTGATAGTTACATGATTTCCAAGAGAGAATGTTGCCCGCAGCACACTAGGAGAATATAAGGCATGAGCAAGAACCTTACTTAAATAGGGAGACTCAATTGTATGCGATGCTATTTACGACGACTTGATATAGCCATGCTGTGATGTACAGCAAATCAGGTAAATCAGGTGAAAAGCCACGAACTTTTCTGTGAATGTAACTAAAACTTAGAAAGAACTAGGATCTGAGTTAGAGTCTTTGGTATTGAGAATCCAGTGCAAAGACGACTACAGACCGGATTCAGGTTGATATGGATGAGCGAAGTGCGACATGTTGGAAGGCGTTTGGGCAATGGTGGAGTCGAATGGCAGCCGAAGAGTGTGCAAGGCAAATGGGAGCCGTGATATCAAGGATCGATTCCAACGCAGATAGGTGATGTCAGGATAGAAGTAGAGTGCTGCAATTCAAAGGCGAAAAAAGTGAATGCATTCTGGTAATAATGATAGGAGTTTGACTGGCATAAAATTAGAAGAGTATAGTTTGCAATCAGAAATCCAGTTACGCATTATACTACAGAGGACGACATGCGCTCATAGGATCGGCCATTGGACTAAATGAGACGAGTCCAGACCAGAAGATCCAAGCGAATAGACTGGTCGATATCAATGATCGGGCATTGGTCATGCCGGATTTACAACTTTTGAGAAGGTTCGTTGAGGCAAGAGAGTCACTGTCACGCAGATACAAGTCGATACGGATGACTGACAATTACAATGAACAGGGGACAGACAGACAGAATACGAAGCCCAACGCATTGAGAAATGGACTAATAATGAACATGCGGTGAAGCAAGAAGTGTAGAGAGAGATGAGTATAGATCAGATGAGTTCGTATAGAATATTGTGAAGCGGGGAGATCTGAAGCCAAGGAATTAGATGGCCAGAGACCTTGTAAACACTCAGGGCAAAATATAATTGACTAAAATATAAAGAGGGTTGTTCTATCACATCTATGTGTTATTTAGGTCTGTATACATCCGTTGATTAATGTAATCGATAATCATATTTCAGTTGAAATTAGAACAATGATAACATTATTAACTCATAATACTTCCCGACCATATAAGGACATCAGACGAGGGATGGTGATTGATCTGGAAAGGTTGGTACATCGCTGTCTTATTTAGTAATGAGTTTTGAGTCTACGGTTGGAGAACCGGAGCGAAAGACCAGTGGTACTCGTCTAGAGATGAACAGGGCACCGAAGCGGACGATCGGGAGTAGTCATTAGGAAGTCTATCTTGCTCAGGTCAATGCTGACTCGATGCGTGAGTGGTGCGGTTTTGAACGCGTCGAGATTGCATCGCAGTTCTACCAGCTTGAGGTGTATAGTTTGACTACAGCCATAGGATATACTCCGGTCAATCGGCTAGCCTGCTATGGAATCCTGAAAGAGTTAGATTATGTTGGCTATAGAATGTTCATGTGAGAACTGGATGCATCAAGAGGGTATCTTATCTCCGTGCGTGAGAGACCGAGCAAGTCCATGATAATCATGAGAATCAATCACGAAGCCCATGCCATGGCATGGTGAAAAAATAGAAAGATTTCTCGTTTTAGGTTTGCACATGGACTCAATCGAAGAATCAATGACAGAGGCTCAGGTTGCGAGTTTAACTAGCCCTAATTCGGATCGGGGCTCAATAGAAGAAACTTACGCACAGGTAGCTGCACCAAGAGGTTCGCAATTCAGCTCTGAGTGGGTTTGCCACAACATATTAGCTGCTAGGTGTCAGTGTGAGATTTGGGAGCATATTAGAATGATTAGATGATGATCATTCGTAGCTGTTCGGAATCAGAGAAGGTTCTGAAATAATCCAATCGAAAGGAGTTTTCGATGATGTCTATGATAGAGACATGGAATATCCATTACATAACAGAACATGAATTAACTGGCTCACAAAACAATGGTTTGAATCGGGTCGATCAGTTGCATTGACTAATCTATCTAGTCTATTTGTAAGAGGATTCAATAGATTAGAAAATCGGCTAGGCTACCGATTGACGTAGGAACCTACTTCTTACTTTTATCGTATCAAATTAAGTTGCCTAGCTAAGCCAAAGGAGTGTGCTCAATTACGAGCTTCATAGTGGTACTAACTGGGTTGTCAGTTAGAGAAGGTTCTTATTTTATAAGACAATGACCTACCATATTTGGTCACTGCCATTTTTGTCCTTTGACTTTGGTCAAAAGTTGACCTTTGACTGGTCAATAATGACCATCAGAACTTTGACATTTTGTCCACATGTTAACGCACCTATGGAGAACCGGTGGGGGGCCTGTCCCTCACGAGTACTGCAAGGAGGAGGGTCGCCACCTAACTGGTGGGGCCTAGCACAGAACTGGCAAGGAGGAGGGCGCCACCACCTAGGCGTGCACCCAAGTTGGAGGCGCCTTGGAGTCCTTGGATAAGGACTCCACATCTCCTTTTGGATTCAATACAGAGTTCTATAAGAATCACTTTGACTGGTCTTAGGCGCCCTCTAAGAGGGGAATCAGGGACTCTATTCCAACCAATCAGATTTAGAGTCTGATTTCACAAAGATTGTGATGGTTGAGAATAGAGAGGTGTTGGGATCTACGCTTAGTCTATAAAAAGAGGACCCTGGCCAAGAACTCAGATTTAATTGCCAATTGAATAGAGATTTCCCACGCCAAAGGAAGCTTCTCTCCTCTTCCTTCATGCCTAAACTTTCCCCTTCTCCTCTCATGTCCAAAAGAGTTTGGATTTTGGTTGGTTGAGCAGCTTCCAGATCAAAAGAAAGGCGATCAAAAAGAAGAAGGCTGCACTGTTGCAAAGGACGACTGCTGATTCTGCAAAGAGTTTTGTAGATCATCCAGATCAGATCCAGAATCTGATTTGGAGATGTGATAGGATGAAGAGGGATCTCCAGATCAACCCGAGTGGATACTGGTAGAGGCCAAGGCGGCTCGTGGCTAGATCCAGAACCGTTGCAATAGGATCATCTATAGGTAAATGGATTACCCAAAATCAGGTAAATTAAATTTGATTTATATTATCTATTTTAATTTATATTGTATAAAATTAATAAGAAAGTCTGAAACATATCAAGATCTAATTGGGATCAGAGAGAAAAAATTTTGAAATATATCTCTTGATTACTGATCAGATCTGGACGAACTGGATCGGAAAATCAGGATTTCCTTCACTTGGATATGCTTAGTCTATAAATGACTGCGCAACCTCAAAGAGTACATTGAAACCCACGCCCCAAGGCTGCTCTTTCTCTCCTCCACGTCAAGTCGACTTCTCTCTTCCGCTCTTCATGCCCAAAAGGAGTTGGGATCTTAGTTTGTGCAAGATCTAGATGAGAGAAAGGTGACAATAAAGCACGAAGGACTATACTCTGCAAAGGTACAACATTGATCTTCAAAAGGTGTTTTGAAGATCCTCTAATATATTATTGTGGTTCTCCAGATTAATTTTGGAGACATGATTAGAGAGAAAGGATCTCTACGCGATTAGCAGGTAACTAACGGGATATGAGCCAGGGCACTTGCGTGGGCTCAGAGTCCAGAACGCTTCACTGACTGCTTCAAGGATACATCAACGTGCATACGTGAGATTATCGTACATCAAGTAAATTAAATTTGATTTAATGTTTTTAGAATTTATTTTATTATGATAATAATTTAGTGTATTAGATCAATAATATTTTCAGAATCTAATTAGGATCAAAAAAAAAAAAAATTTTGAAAATATATTCCTGATCGATTAGATCCTAACGAAACTCTGGTTCAAAAATAGATGTTCCTTTAGAAGGTCGATAACCACAAGGAGTCGAGTGAGCTTATAGGTCCAGGTCTGTCTTTTGGATTTCTTGAACCCTTTAGGAAAGAGAAACGAACAAGAAACGCAACAAGAACGGTGCCGCCAAGTTCAGGCTAAATGAATCTTATCGTGATACGCCAGACAAAAAGAACAATGCAGTATATGATCAAGCTGATGCTGTCGGTTTGACTAGGAAGTGAGGCGCAACTGAAGAGGACACATCCTTAGTGAACATTGCCATCCTTGGATTAACAGGCAGAGAAAAACAGGTAGTTGCCTAGCCGAAGGTCTTAATGAATCTCCCTTGCAAATTTTTATTATTATGATATCTGATTGGTGTATGTCGGATACTGGTAGTCCTTATCATATATTTGGAATCTCATTTGCAAAGGATGTAGTTCAGTAGGAATGTGAGAGCAAGATAAAAGTTTCTTGAAGTGGAGATGGAAGACATCACAGCTCTATGCTTAAGAATACTTGAAACTTGTATTTGGTCTTATATTGTGCTTAATGATTAATATTTACTATTCAGTTCTTTTAAATGTATTCTCGTAAGGCCTTTGGCTAAAAATTGAGTTATAAATTTGTAATAAAGAAACAGTTGTCAATATCAATTAGAATGTCGCTAATATTTTATCTATAGACATTTAAACAATGGTGTGTATATCTAACACAATATGGTAACGTAGTCTAGTTCAAACGGAGCAAGCATCTAGATCAGACAGTGTGTAAATTTCTAACTCATGGCACATAGCTAGGTCATATAAAAAAGAATAGGAATAAGCGTTGATCAAGAGAAAATTTTTGAAGTCAGGTGATTGTAGAAATCACTCCAAGCTATGTCTATTTCCTGGTAAAAATATAGTACTTTCTGACAAAAGATAGAGCATCTGAATTTTGGTCAAGTACATACTGATATATATGGACTAATGACTGATAAGTGCAGAGTTGGAGTATTTCTATTCATGCATTTCATGATGATCTATCCAATAATATTAATACCTCTAACCGATGAAACAAAAGTCGAATTCAATCTGAAATATTAAAAGATTTGAATGTGAGTATGAACAAAAACCACTTAAAGGATACTACAACCCTTTTGTCTGAGACGGAGTGAGAATACATTTTTATAGGTTTCTCTCACTATGTAAGAAAGAATGAGATTCTCTTTCAATAGACTCCTCCAGGAATACCACAGCATAATGATGTATCTAAAAGGAGGAATCAAACTCTATTAGACATGGTCCAATCAATGATGGATTTTGCCAGCTTGTCAAATTCTTCTGGGGATATGCACTCGAATTGGCTTGCTATCTATTAAATAGCGTTCCAAGTAAGTCTGTAGTTAAGATTTCATATGAGATATGGATAGGACATAAGCCAGCACTTTCACACCATAGGATTTGGGGGTGCTCAGCTTATATCAAACAGTTAGTTATAGATAAACTTGGACCTAGGTCTGATAAGTGCACATTCATAGGATACCCAAAAAAGACTAAAGGATACTATTTCTACCATGTTGATGAACAAAGTTGTTCATCAGCCTTAAGGTAATCTTTTTGGAAAAGGAGTTTCTTGGTGAAGGAACTGTCGCCTCTAAGGTTGAACTTGATAAAGTTCAATAGATAGAAAAACTGATACCTATAGCTAAACTTGAGTTAGATTTGCTTAGACCAGATCTGGAGCCTAGTATACCTGCACCATTAGGATGATCCGATAGAGTACTGCATCATCCAGACAGATACTTTGATTTTTTGATTCGGGATGATGATCCTATCGAACATGATGAGAACGATGAAGATTTGATCACCTATATGGATGCTATGCAGAGACCTGATTCTTTGAAATGGGTTGAGGCCATGAAATCCAAAATGGAGTCCATAAAGGTCAACGATGTATGGACATTGGTTGACCCACCTAAAGGGATTAAATCGATTGGGTTTAAGTGGGTCTTCAAAATGAAGAGGGGCACAGATGGAAAGGTGGAGACCTATAAAGCCCATCTGGTTGCCAAGGGGTATCGTCAATGTTATGGGATTGACTATGATGAGATATGCTCTCCTATAGAAATGCTCAAATCTATTCAGATAATGCTTGCGATAACTGCTAATCTAGATTATAAGATCTAGCAGATGGATGTGAAAATAGCTTTTCTGAATAGAAAATAGATCAAAGAGATGTATATGATACAACTTGAGGGGTTCACATCTACATATGAGTCCAAGGTGTGCAAGCATCAGAGATCCATTTATGGATTGAAGCAGGCATCTCCGAGTTGAAACATATATTTTGATAAGGTGATCAAAACTTATGGCTTCATTAAGAATGAAGAAGAGCCTTACATTTATAAATAGGCAAATTATCTAGCAGTGGTATTCCTTGTCTTGTACGTGGATGACATTCTCTTAATTGAAAATGACATCCCTATACTATAGGAAATAAAATTTTGGTTGTCATCTCAGTTCTCCATGAAGAACTTGGCTAAAGCATCCTACATCCTAGTTATGAAGATCTATAGGGATAGATCTAAGAAAATGCTTAGGTTATCCCAATCTACGTACATAGATACTGTGCTGAAGAGGTTTAACATGGAGAATTCCAGAAAGGGCTATCATTCGATAGGCCATGAAATTTCTCTCTCTAAGAAGGATTGTCCGACAACTCCTGAAGAGAAAGAGCGTATGAGTAGAGTCCCATATACTTCAGTAATGGGATCCATCATATATGCCATGACATGTACGAAACCAGACATGGCATACTCACTAGGAATAGTCAATAGATACCAGTCTAATCCTAGAGAAAACTACTGAAAAATGGTTAAAGCCATCCTTAAATATTTGAGAAATACTAAAGACCAATGATTGGTTTATGGCGAGTAAGATCTGAAACTTATGGGGTTTACAGGCTCCAGTTCAATCTAACCATGATGATAGTAAAAATATGTTAGGATATATCTTTACTCTGAATGGTGGAGCTATCTATTAGAAGAGTTTCAAGCAGCATACTATGGCAGACTCTGTTTGCGAAGTAGAGTGCATCGCATCATTAGATGCCGCGAAGGAAGCTATATGGCTGAGAAAGTTTATCACCGAGCTCGGAGTAGCACCCTTCCTAAATGGTCATGTCCTGCTGTTTGATAACCATAAGTCGAAGATGGGTATTAGATACTATGCTGAGTGGCTTAAGGATAAGTGGGAGTTGTTGGAAAATATGTACCAAAGCCAATCATCAATCTGTTGATGGTTGAGCTATATTATAATTATAATTAATTTATTAATTAATTAAATATATTTTTGATATTTTTTATTATTATTTTTTTATCTTCTAGTGAACTCCTTTATTGTGATGAAGTCCTTAGGACTATTTACATTCGATAAAGAGAGGATTTATCAATTAGTCCTTAAAACTATTCAAGATCAAATGATAGGCTGTTAATTAGGATGACAGCGTCAATCGAGCATAGATCGCTATATGCCATTAAGGTTAGTTGTCCTCTTAATTAAAAAGTATGGAGACACTGGTGTGGCATATAGATGAGATGTAGGGGTACATCGCCACTGAACATGATCAACTCTAGAGCATTCTACTATCAAGAATGTCTCTGATGTGATATAGATATAAGTATCTTTTAGACCTGAGATCACCTCAGAGGCTTGCAAGAAACTCACTGTGCTTTGGTACTGAACTAACTAAATTTCTAATTTAGTAATGGAAGGCTTCTAGGCACAGTCAAGTACTTGCAAAGTTGGTGTGTAATTAAGATGGAATTGACCACTCCAAGAGTTGGAGAAAATGTATCATTGTATTTCAATATAGCAAAATCTTTATCAGGATAATCTATGAGATGGATTTGATATTTTAAAATATAATGTAGACAGCCTGATCAGAGTTGATAATTTAATTCTAAGGTGTCCTATGAGCATTTTGGTCAAGAGGATGAATTATATGGAAAATATATTCACATGGGTTCTATGGATGTTGTTCTACACATTCGACCTATCCAACCATTGGGTATAATTGCTAGATGATCATTTTGATTGGTATAGAAATTTTTTTCTATCCTATCAGCTTAGGTTCAGATCAATGGGGTTACACACATTAGAGTTCATGATCCGATCGAATGGTTGATCAATGATTGAGAATCATTCTTAGGTTAAATGATCAATACGATTGATATTTAACCTAGTGCAAATATTATAGGAGGATCGATTAGCAATTTGATTGCTAATTAGCTTAATTTGATTAAGCCAAAGGGCTAAGATTAAGTCTAATTAAATATAATTTAATTAGATTTATTTTAGACTTGATTGGATTAAGTTCAATTGGTTTATTGGATAAGCCAAGTGCAACGAAGAACTAGTCCTAGTTCAACTAGGATTTGGATCAATCCAATTTTCTAATTTGATTAAAAAATTAAATTAAAATTAAATCTAATTTAATCTAATTTAATTAAATTCATAATTAGATTAGGGCCTAACTTAATTAGGTTGAATTAATTCTGATTTGATTTAGTTTGAGAAACCATATTTGACCAAGTTAATTATGGAATCCTAGTAAGACAAGGATCCATCTTGCAGCACCCATATCCGATGCCTCCCCATGCCCACTCTCTCTTTATTTTTGGTGACAAATCTCCTCTCCCTGGTCATCATGCATGCCCACTCCTCTCCTCTTTTTCTCATATGGCAATTAGTTGTGGACTGAATCAAAAGTAGGAAGTTTGAATTTGATTTGAATTATCTTTGAATAAAGTTTAAGGAAACTAAAACTCTTCCCATGCATGCCACCCTCCTCTCCCTATTTTCTCTCTATTTAATTGGTAGAAAAGAAGGAGTTTTGTGCAACAAATGCAGGTGGTCCATGGGTAAAACAAAAGAGGGGGTGCCCAATTGTTGGGTGCCCCAACAACTTGCCATATTGGTTCTTTCCTAGTCTAAGAATTTGACCCAACAAGGACTCCTCTATAACTCATTATATAGGATGAATTTTGGGCTAATTTTTGAACATATTTCAGATATTGGAGCATGCTTTTGGGTGTGAGAATACTAGGGTGAGAGACCTCTTGGGAGTGGGGTTTTCATAGATACTAATCTAGGTGTCTTGGTGAGAGAACAAAGAAGAAGAAGAGGATCTTCTTCTAGGGTTGCTTTGTTCTTCTCTTGTTCTCCTTCTTTTAGAGATTATTTGAGAGTGTCTTAGATATAAAATCTCTCTTCTTCGTTCTATCCTTTGGAGGAGTCTAAATCAAGAAGAAGAAAGCATTGGATCGACTATCAAAGAAGGATCAACATAGTACTAGCATACTGTGCTGATTTTCTGCGTAGGACTTCTGATCAGAGTTCATGGGCTCGTGTGGACATTATTAATCCTAGTTTGATTTTGATGATAACAAAAGCATTTGAGTATAAATTGTTAAATCACTAACATTAGTTGTGAGGATGTGTAGTTGTAAATTTTAAAGTGCTCACAAATATCAAGTGTTCCAATTCATCCAAACGAAGATTCATCACTCAAGATTTTAGAGAAGTACTAGAATGGATATAGCTTTCTAGAGGTCAAAATGAAGATTAAATCAAGACATAAAGGATAAGTCAAGCCTGTAAAGTAATTTAGAGAAGAAAGGATCAGAAACAGTCTGTGGCACACTTGGCACACAAACTGGGCCGACCAAATCTAAGATTGAGCTATCATAGTCTTAGTGGAAGCAAAAAATAGAAAGGGCAAAAAGCTAATTTTTTGTGACCTAGGAGACCGAGCCGACCCAGCTGAAAACTGAGTCAACCCAGTGGAACTAGTCTGACCCTATCAGAAAGTGAGCTATCCTAGTCTCAGACAATAGAAGAAGATAGAAATAATATTTCAGGATTTCTAAGACTGAGCCGACCTAGCAAAAAACTGAGCTGACGTAATTTGGACTGAGCCGACCTAGTTTAAAACTGAGCCGACCCAGTATTTGTAACGGCTAGTTTTCAATTCTGCAGCTTTTTCACTCCACACATCTTTCAATGGGTATTTTGAGTTTTCCAATGGCTAGATCACTTCTAGAATCCTATGATGATGACTTGTAATGGTGGAAAACCTCTGGGATACTTAGAAAAGCACTTGAGACAAGAAAAATAATTTTTGAACCAAAAAGAAAGAGCTTCCAAGCAGATTTTTAGTTTTTTCAAGTGTATGAGCTCTATAATAAAAAGGAAGGAGTGTTTCTTAGAGCTTTTCTTATCCTTCCAACATCCTCATTCAGAGAGAAGTTAGGCCAATATCATTGAAGATCAACTCCTACTTTTTTCAAGCACTCAGAGAAGAAATCAAGCCTACAAGCCAAGCTCCCAGATTTTCTTCTCTTAAGCTTTAAAGAGTTTATTTTTATTTTATTTATTATATTTTTTATATTTATTTTAAATTTCTTAGGATGAGAAACTTGGGTTAGTCCAAGCCTAAAGTTGGACTGTGTATGATTGTGATTGGTGAGCCAAAGTGAAAATCAATCGGGGTCGATTGTTAGCCTGAAAAAATAATCATTGTATGGTTATGGTTGATGAGCCAAGATCAAAATCAACTAGGTTAGATTGTGAGCCCAAGTAAAATAATCGAACTATAATCAAGCCTAGTGATTATAGTTGAATTCCTAAGTGGTTTACTTAGAGAGTGGACGTAGGTGCTGAGTTTGGCACCGAACCACTATAAAATCATTATGTTTGTGATTGCATATTATTATTCTATTAATTTTTTTCATTGCACATTACATAGCTTATTTGTTGGCATTTAATTAGATCAATCTACTTATATCATAAGCTTAAAATTTAAAATACCCAATTCACCCTCCTCTTGGATAGCCATACTTGGACAACAAGTGGTATCAGAGCGGATGCTCTAGTATTAGTTGTTGATCAAGCTATCAAAGAGTTAAAGATCACATGGCAATCCCAATTGGGACTACATTGGTTAAGGGGCAATCAACCTATAGACCTCCACTATTTAATGGAACAAACTACATATATTGGAAAGCATGAATGAGGATATTCATCTAAGCACAAGACTATGACATGTGGAATGTCATTATGGTAGGCCCTTATACATCAACAATTATTATTGATGGAATGTCCATCCCAAAATCTGAAAAGGATTGGGATTGGACACTAATGAGTTTAATAGGATATCAACATGTTCATCCACCAAAGAAATTTAGGATAGACTTGAAGTTGTCCATGAGGGTACTAATCAAGTCAAGGAGTCTAAGATAAACATGTCAGTACATAAGTATGAATTGTTTAAAATGGAACTACATGAAACCATCATTGAAATGTTTACTAGGTTCACTGATATTTTGAATGGTTTGAAAAGTCTTGGAAGAGATTATGCTAATAGCGATGTTGTGCAAAAAATTCTTAGATTCTTGCCAAAGAATTGGGAGCCAAAGGTGACTACCATTCAAGAAGCAAAGGACTTAAACAAGTTAGCATTGGAAGAGCTCATTGGTTCTCTTATGACCATGAGCTGAATATGAATCAAAGACAAGAAGAGGAAGTAAAGAAAAAGAAGAGTATAGCACTCAAAGCTGTTGCCTTATATGAAGAGGAAAGTGACTCCGAAGAAGACTCAAAGGATAATGAAAAAATGGTACTAATTACTAGAAGGTTCAAGAAATTCATGAAAAGAAGGAAGAAGTTTGAACCAAGGAAAAGAAATTTAAGCAAGGAAGAAGGTAGCGAAGAAAGAGAAAGAGAAAAGGAGAAAGATCAAATCACTTGCTATGAATGTAAGAAGTCCGGATATTTTCTAATGGACTGTCCATTGTTAAAGAAGAGCTCAAAGAAATTAAGAAAGAAAGTATTATCAGCAACATGGAGTAATGACGAAGACTCATCTTCAAGTGAAAAAGAATGTCTAAGAGAAGAAAAAGCCAATCTTTGTCTTATAGCATTAGAGGATGAGGTAAATGATGACTCAATTTTTGAATTTATATTTAAGAAATTGCATGAAGCTTTTAATGATTTACTTTCTAATTTTAAAAAGCTATCCCACAAGAACAAGAAACTAAGAAAAGAGAATCAATCATTAAAAATAGAAAAAGCCCAAAGAGAAGAAAATATGAAGAAAATATAAAGCAATCTAAATGAATCAAATTAAAGATTGTATCCTTACAAGATGAAGTGATAAGATTAAGATCTATAGTAGATAGATACATGCTAAACTCTAAAAATTTGCAAACTATAATTGAAAATAAAAACTTGGCCTTTGATAAAATCGGTATAGGGTATAATCCATCAAGAAACCAAAAATTTTTTAAGAATCCATATCCAAAATCTCAAAATTATGGTAAAAATATTACATGTTAGAAATATAATAAATTTGGACACAAGTTTATTGAATGCAAAACTTTTAATTCAAGCAAATCAAAAGTAAAACAAATTTGGATTCCAAAAGGAACCATTTGTGCTAACCCCAAAGAACCCAAGTTAGCTTGGGTACCTAAGTTTGCTTGATTACTTGTGTAGGTGTGCTTGGCATCCGTAAGAGCTAAAAGAATATGGTACCTTAATAGCGGATGCTGAGGCACATGATGGAAAATAAATCATAATTTATCTCTCTTGAAGCTAAAGATAGAGGTGTTATGACATTTGGAGACAATGGTAAAGAAAAAATCATTAGTCTCATTAATATCTTGATAATACCCTCTACTAGCATAGGAGATGTCTTATATATTGAAGGACTAATGCATAACTTACTTAGTATAAGTCAACTTTATGATAAGGGCTTTAATGTTTCATTCAAATCATCTCATTATATTGTAACTAGCTCTATAGATGAAAGTATTAAATTTATAAAAAAAAGACATGGAAATGTTTACATTGTTGATCGTGATGAACATAAAAATAAGAATATTGATTATCTTGTTGCTATGATTGCTAAACTAAATGAATCAAGTTGGATTTGGCATAATAGATTAGGTCATGCAAGTATGAACTCTCTAGCAAGACTAATTAAACATGATTTAGTAAAGAAATTACCTAAAATAAAATTTGAGAAGGATAAAATTTTCAAAGCATGCCAACTTGGTAAACAAACAAAATCTTTCTTTAAATCCAAAAATATTGTTTCAACTATTAGGCCTCTAAAATTACTCCATATGGATTTGTTTGGACCTATTTCGACTACTAGTCTTGGAGGAAAAAGATATGTCTTTATAGTAATAGATGATTTTTTAAGATATACATAGATTTTATTTTGATCGCATAAAGATGGTACTTTTGATATGTTTGTTGATCTATTTAATAAAATAATAAAAAAATATAATATTTTATATATAAGAAGTGATCATGGCATGAAATTTGAAAATCAAAAATTTTAAAATTTTTGTTCTAAAAATAAAATCAATCATAACTTTTCAGCACTTAGGATCCTCAACAAAATGAGATGGTAGAAAGAAAGAATAGAACATTGATTGAAATGGCATGAACCATGCTTTATGAAAGTAGTTTTCTAAAATATTTTTGGATGGAAGCTATTAACACAGCATGCTATGTGCTCAATAGAGCTCTAATTAGACCAATCTTAAAGAAAACTCCATATGAACTCTATAAAGAAAAGAAACCAAATATTTCTTATTTTAAAATCTTTGGATGTAGATGTTTTATTCTTATAAATGGTAAAGATAAGCTTGGAATGTTTGATGCAAAATTAGATGAAGAGATTTTCCTAGGATATTCATCACATAGTAGAGCATATAGAGTATTTAATAATAGAACATTGATTGTGGAAGACTCCATACATGTAATTTTTGATGAAACTAACTCTCTTAAAACAAGAGAAGAAGAGCTTGATGTGAATGCAGAAATTTTAGAAAATAAAATAAAAGATATATCACTTAAAGATATTTTCTCTCAAGAAAAAGAAAATAAAGAGTAAGAGGTTGAAGAAATAATGCCATATTCCCAAGATGATCAAGGTACATCCAACTCACCAAAGGAATGGAGGTATAATCATAATCATCCTAAGGAATTAATAATACGTGATCCATCTCAAGGAGTTAAAACTAGATCATCTTTTAGAGAATCTATGAATCATATTGCATTTATATCCCATCTAGAACCTAAAAATATAATTGAAGCTGAGAAAGATTCAAATTGGATATTAGCAATGCAAGAAGAGCTAAACCAATTTGAAAGAAATAAAGTTTGAAAATTAGTTGAAAGATTTAAAAATTTTCTTGTAATTGGTACAAAATGGATCTTTAGAAATAAACTAGATGAGAAGGATGATGTAATTAGAAACAAGGCTAAATTGGTTGCATAAGGGTACGATCAAGAAGAGGGTATTGATTTTGATGAATCTTTTGCACCCGTAGCTAGACTTGAAGTTATTAGTTGCTCTTAGCATTTGCATGTTTCATGAACTTTAAACTTTTTCAAATAGATGTAAAGAGTGCATTGTTAAATGGTTTAATTGAAGAAGAAGTTTACATAGAACAACCTCCAAGCTTTGAAAGTCAAGAATTATCTAATCATGTATATAAACTTAAGAAAGCACTATATGATTAAAATAAGCACCTAGGGCTTGATATGACAGATTAAGTTTTTATTAAACAATAATTTTAAAAGAGGTAACATTGATAAAACACTATTTATTAAAAGAAAATCAAGTGATCTATTGATTATCCAATTATATGTTGATGATATAGTATTCGGTGCTACTAATGAAGTTTTGTGTAGAGAGTTTGCTAGTCTCATGTAGGACGAGTTCGAGATAAGCATGATGGAAGAGCTTAACTTTTTTCTCGAACTCCAAATCAAGCAATCAAATGAGAAAATCTTCATCAACCAAAGTAAATACATAAAGAAAATGTTAAAAAAAAAATTGGATGGAGAATATCAAAGAAAATGACACCCCTATGAGCACAAGTTGCAAGCTTGATCAAGATCCAAAAGAAAAAGTAGTAGATCCTAAGCTATATCAAGGTATGATTGGATCTTTACTATATTTAACTGCAAGTAGGCTGGACATAATGTTTAGTGTATGCACGTGTACATGGTATCAATCAAATCCTAAGGAATCACATGTATTAGTAGTAAAAATAATCTTTAAATATCTAATAAATACTCAAGATGTTGGTTTATGGTACTCTAAACAATCTTCATTAGATTTAATTGGTTATAGTGATTCAGATTTTGTGGATTATTACTTAGATAGAAAAAGTATAAGTAGAACATGTCAATTTCTAGGAGTAAATTTGATCTCCTGGTTTAGCAAGAAACAAAATTGGGTAGCCTTGTCTATGGCGAAAGCTGAATATATTACTGCTGGGAGTTGTTGTGCTCAACTATTGTGGATCAAGCAACAACTAGAAGACTACAGTATTACTTATAATAATTACCTATTCATTGTGACAGCACAAGTGCCATAAATTTAACTAAAAATCCTATATTACACAAAAGAACAAAGCATATAGAAGTAAGGCATCATTTTATTAGAGAGCATGTTCAAAATAATGATAAACTTCTTGAATATGTGCCTATTGAAAATCAAGTTGCTGATATCTTTACTAAATCTTTGAATGATGAAAAATTTTGCACAATAAGAAAATAATTAGGTTTATTTGATCCAATTTGTTAAATGCATATCTTATGATGATTGGTTTTCATATGATGAAATGATTAATTTTCATGTGATAAATTTTCTTGTATTAGTTTATTTTTATCTTATTTAAAAAAAAAATGAATGGAAAAATTTTTAGTCTTGAAACTCAGAATGTTCAGATCTGTGCCAAACTAGGCCATCTCAGTTTTTCTCTTCTGAAAAACCTAGCTATCCTAGTACTGGGCTGACTCAGTTTTTCTTTACAAAAACTAGATCAGCTAAGTTGTCGGGCATCCTATTTTTTAAATGGACAGACCGATGATTTTTTTATCTTTCGTTTCTTAGCCATCTAGAGAGAAACCCTAGAACCCTTAAGTCCATCCCCTAGAAAACCTTTTTCCATCAATTTTGAGTGGGTTTTGGAATCATGCCACCCAAGAAACAAATTGTAACCCCTAGGATTAAACATGTTCATTTGGATCCACCATTTAGAAGGAGGGCACGCGGTGGAGAACGGTAATCAAAGTTCCATGAAGATCGTTCTGCTAGGTCGTATCAATCATCCTCACCTCCACCAAGACCATCCACTCAATCCTCTTAGCCTCCTACTCCGATTTTCCCTCCATCTCCTTCTTTCGTACTCGTTCCACTCTCCTCTAAGGCTATCACAACTGGTAGAAGGGTGGATTTTGACTTCCTAGCAAGTGAAGGTTTTGAGTTTGGAAAGAGATTAAAGTTTTAAGGATGGGAATACCTTTTCTAAGGAATAAATCTTTTGACCCATCCAAATCCAGTAAGGGAGTTCTATAGCAATGCTAAATTTAGCCCAAGATCATTTGAATCAAAAGTCAAGAAGGTGAAAATCAATTTAACCATAGAAAAGTCGGGCAATTTACTTAGGGCACCTACTGTCGGAGCTAAGAGACTCGATGATTGAGCATGTGGGTTGTGGTTGTTGTTTGGAAGGGACGATGCCATGCATTTTAAGGAAATCCAGGCTAGGGACCTATCCATGGAAAACATACTACTTCACCATATTTTAGCCTGGATTCTAGTACCCCGAGTAGGAAGATTTGATTTTCTAAACAAAAATGATAGAGCTGTGATGTACCATATTCTCATGAGGCAAAAGTTCAACCTTCCAGCCTTGATCTTTAGGATAATGCAAGAAGCAATCCAAAGAGGAAAACCAGCACTGCCATATAGGATGTTCTTAACACTAGTATTCCAAGACTTTGGAGTTAGCCTAGAAAGGAAACCCAGTAAAAAGCTTCAGCACTACGATACCTACAATTTGAAGTCAATGCATAGGATGAAATTCAAGAAAGTAAATGATATTTGGGTAAAGCTAGATGAAGAAGGGGAAGAAAGACATGAGCCAGAGCCCATGCCACAGCATCATGCACCTGCTCCATCTTCATCCACTGTCAGATTAGATGAGGATTAAATCGGAGAGATTATGTAGCACGTATATGATAGGATATTTAGTGGTCTTCCTTAGATAATTAAAGATGCTATGAGAGAAGTATTCATCGAGCAATGCACTTCAGGACCTGTTGATCCAGCCCCATCCGACCCTCCAGAGCTTAGTGTTGATTAGATTTTATATAGGATCCATTTAGTTATGTTTAGAACATTTTGGTTGTAAATGTTCATGATAGGTATCTATGATATGTAATTTTCAAACTTTAGCATTTTGTGCACTTAAAACTGTTTGTATCCATGAATAAATGAAGCTTGAATTTTGGCTTGCATTGTATCAATTTCCTCATATGAATGAATGAAATTATCACCTTTCATGCTTGGCCAAACTTCTTTATATTGTTATATACTTTTTGATAATGACAAAAATGGGGAGAAGAATGAGTATAAAATGAGAATTGTAACTACAAGTATGGAAGAAATCAGAACTTGAATTGCTAAATTGAATTGCTAAATTGAAATCTCAGCACATAGTAAGGGGGAGCAACACAAAATTTAACCTAAATTGAACATTACTATCATATTCAAGGGGAGCATATGTAAAATGGTAGAATTTAAATGAATATGATATATGAGTTAATTGGTAAGACCTAATGAGAATATTATTTTCAAATATAAAGAAAAGGTTATACTCAAAAGGTTTTGTCATCATCAAAAAGGGGAAGATTGTTGATCCTAGTTTGATTTTGATGATAATAAAAGTATTTGAGTATAAATTGTTAAATCACTAACATTGGTTGTGAGGATGTATAGTTGTAAATTTCAAAGTGCTCATAAATATTAAGTGTTCTAATTCATCCAAATGAAGGTTCATCACTCAAGATTTTAGAGAAGAAGTACTAGAATGGATACAACTTTCTAGAGGTCAAAATGAAGATTAAATTAAGACATAAAGGATAAGTCAAGCCTACAAAGTAATTTGGAGAAGAAAGGGTGATTATCAGTCCTTAGCACACCTAGCATGCAAACTGGGCCGACCCAATCTGAGACTGAGCCATCATAGTCTCAATAGAATCAGAAGATAGAAAGGGCAGAAAGCTAAATTTTTGTGACCCAGGGGATTGAGCCGACCCAGCTAAAAGCTGAGCCAACCCGATAGAATTAGGCCGACCCAGTCAGAAAGTGAGCCATCCTAGTCCCAAACAACAGAAGAAGATAGAAACAGTGTTTCAGGATTTCTGAGACTGAGTCGACCCAGCTAAAAATTGAGCCGACCCAGTTTGGACTAAGCTGACCAAGTTTAAAACTGAGCCAGCCTAGTGTCTATAACGACTAGTTTTCAGTTCTACAGTTTTTTCATTCCATACATCTTCCAACGGCTATTTTGGATCTTCCAATGGCTAGATCACTTCTAGAAGACTATGATGATGACTTGTAATGATGGAAAACCTATAGGATACTTAAGAAAGCACTTGAGATAGGAAAAACAACTTTTGAACCAAAAAGAAAGAGCTTCCAAGCAAATTTATAGTTTCTTCAAGTATATGAGCTAAATAGTAAATAGAAAGGAGTGTTTCTTAAAGCTTTTCTTATCCTTCCAACATCCTCAATCAGTGAGAAGTCAAGCCAACACCATTGAAGATCAACTCTTACTTCCTTCAAGCACTCAAAGAGAAAAAATCAAGTCTACAAGCCAAGCTCCTAGATTTTCTTCAGTTAAGCTTCAAAGAGTTTGTTTTTGTTTTGTTCATTATATTTTACATATTTGTTTCAAGTTTCTTGGGGTGAGAAACTTGGGTTAGTCCAAGCCTAAAGTTGGATGGTATATGGTTATGATTGGTGAGCCAAAGTAAAAATCAATCGAGGTTGATTGTTAGCCCAGAAAAATAATCATTGTATGGTTGTGGTTGGTGAGCCAAGATCGAAACCAACTGAGTTAAATTATGAGCCCAATTAAAACAATCGGACTGTAATCAAGCTTAGTGATTATAGTTGAATTCCTAAGTGGTTTACTTAGGAAGTGGACGTAGGTGCTGAGTTTGGTACTGAACCACTATAAAATCATTATATTTGTGATTCCATATTATTGTTCTATTGATTTTCTTCACTGCACATTACATAGCTAATTTGTTGACATTTAATTAGATCAATCTACTTACATCATAATCTTAAAATTTAAAATACCCAATTCACCCCTCCTCTTAGATAGCCATACTTGGACAACAGACATCCCTTGGAGGTTGGATGTGTGTGTGACTTGGAGCATCATCCTCAAGCCTAGATCAGTAAGTTAGAATATCTAACTTGCACAGGTAATATAAATCTGATCTGTTATTACATACCTGCATTAGATGTAGTGTAGATACATATTGATATGATCAACATATTCTTCTTCCTTATATTTTAATTTTTGATTTAATCTCATGCTATAATCATGTAATAAGATCTTAGATCTAGGTATTCTCTACTTTTTATAAATAAATTTTAATTTATTTTAGTCTTCCATTGCTTGATCTTGAAAAAGATTCAAGATCTAGCCCTGAAATCCTAGATCTAGTTCCAACAGTCCTAACATGGATGAAAACCCCATAGAGGATTGAAGGCCTCTGATTCTTAAATAAGAGGTAATGGAAAGAGGCCCTCTCAATAGTCCATTTGTGCCCCAGCAACCCTGTTAGGAATAGGAGGAGGACCTCATCCTGACAAAAGCAATGGCCAACCATGTTAGAAATAGAAGGAGGACCTTATCCTGACATGGATAAAAATCCCATGGGGGATCGAAGGCTTTTGGTTCTTAAATAAGAGTTTGACCATAGGTATAAAGGCCTCTGGTTTTTAGATGAGATGTATTCACTCCTGATCAAGTCTAAAAACCCTTGTTCATAAACAAGAGGGATAGAGGATATAAGATGTTGGATAGTGGTTGTTGTTTCAAGACAACATCAGTATCAAGCATGACAAGAAAACCAAAAAAGACCAACAAGCATCAAATAGAGATATAGTACAGAAGGATAACTTAAAGAAATGTTGTTTTGTTAAAATTAAGAGTTCATTACATAAGTCCTCAAGGTTGATTAAAAGGAAAAAAAATATTCAAGTTCTACTCGAAGTCAAACTTCGGACTACCGGCCCCGGCCAACATGAGGGAGTGCTTCAGATCTTCTATCTTCTCTTCAGGATTTCGTCTTGCTGCCAAGAACTCCCTAAGCAATTTTTGAGATCTCCGAAAGTCATCTTCTACTTTTCTTAGCCTTTTTCTCAGGATTGCAGATTTGGCTTTAGCATCCTTCACCACGCTCTTATTATAAGTTGTCTGAATCTTGAGCTGAAAGAGTTTGCCCTTACACTTTTCATAATTCTCTGAAAGATCTCTAAGGGTTCCTATCAGAGAGGGGAAACTTCCTCTGGATCCCCTCTTGGCCCAGCCTAGACCTTGTCCACCAACTATTTTTGGAGCCATATCACTTTGGCATTCGCCATCTTAAGCTTCTTTTTATAATCATCTATTTGCTCGCACCATCCGATCTAGTAGGAATTGTATAACCTTTCAGCATCTTGTAGCTACTTTTGAAGGTTGGAAAACTTCTTTGACTAGTCCCAACCAAATTTTTCTTGACTCTAGACCTAGGTTGAACCTTCTTCTAATTAGCTGATTTTCTCTCTTTCTTCACGGAGTTCAACCTCAAGAGAACAAACCTAGGCTGTCAATGTCCAAGATTTCTCGCTTGCATGCTCTCTGGTTTCTTCAAGCTCTTCACTCAGATTGTTCTTCTTGGTAGTATATTCTTTGAAGAACTACTTGGAGGACTTGGAAGATGATTAATTTCAATGGCAGCCTCAACATAGCTCTTTTTTGATTTTTGGAGCTCATCTTCAGCTTTCTTCAACTTCTTTTCTTAACTCTTTATTAAGAGCTTTCAAGGGGATCCCCTAAGGCAAAGGTTCGACATCGATCGGAGATTGTGTTAATGCATGGAGGCATCATGACATAGGTATAGCAAAGAAAAGAAATTCATTTTCACTACTAAAAATGTTTGAGTACATGGAAAATAAAAGGAAAAAAAAAGATACAACTATTAAAAGCCTCCAACCTCTGGAGGAGGTGCAGCGGACGAACTCGATGTGGCTTCAGTAGTCTCGAATTCTCAAGCAGGCTTAGAAGTAGTGGTAGGAGGTTCGGTAGATGGAAGATTGATAGGTGCAATGGAAGCTCTGACCTCATCGTCAGAGGATTCCCCTGCCAAGAAACTAAGATCAAGCATGAAAAATTTTTTGGCCATACGCCTCTAGCAGAGCTCGAATCCTTTAAGGAATGCCTCTTGTGCAAAAGCTATCTTGATATCCTCCATTGCCTTTGAAGACTTGAAGGATTCAACAGCCCTCTCCAAATCGACCTCCTCCTTAGCCTTCTTCCATCTATTCTCCTCCAAAGTTAGAGAAGCCTTCAGTTCCGTCGAGGTCTGTTCTTCCCTCCGAAGTGCCTCCTGATGGTGCCCAACTTCAGCGAAGTGAGCCTCTCTTATGTGCTCGACCTCAACCTAAGCTCTCTTGGTCTTTGCTTGAGCTTCCTTGATGGCCTTTGAAGCCTCAGCTTTGTAGCGACTCAGTACCTCTCCATAGGCATACAAATGATGTCCCATCTACAAGTAACAAGATATAAGTTGCAGTTATGAGTTTACTAATAATTGATCAGACTTAAAAGAAAAAGTTGATTATCTCAAGAAAAGTTGTGTAGGAATCTTGAAATCTATCTTCATCATCGAGGTGGATCATATTTTCAAGAAGGTGTGGAAGGACACATCCTTCCATGAAGGACTGGACGACTCCCAAATCATCCAGGGAATCTAGTTCTAGGCTAGAGCTATTATTGCTACTAGACCCTCTTGCACTTCTCTTAACTTTCCTAGTGGTGGCTTTTTTTTACTTCTCCACCACTCTCCCTTGCTCAAGAGGCACAGAGGTGGTAGCTTCATTGGGCAAGGTTGACCTCGATGCAGTTGCGGTAATCTCTGGAGTAGGAACGGCTTGGGTCGACATGACCGAGCTTGGACCCTCGAGCCTCACTCACTTTGATGGCTCTAACTTCTTTAGTTAAATAGTCCAGTTCTTTTAGAGTTATCTCTGTAGTTGCAATAAAATCAAAGTTAGAAGAGAGGACAAAGCAAAACTAATAAGATGTAAAAATGTACCTACTAGATCGAGGGGGCTTAAGCCAAGGTTAAATAAGGTTTGATCCCCTAGTAGTTTGGATAATGAAGAAGCTCAGTAATTCCTTATTTTGCTAACTGAGTCGAGGTCTTCTCTTTCTAACCCCAAAGCTTGATGAACTGAATCTCTTAGCTACCCCCAAGGAGGAAGTCCTAACTCTAAAGATGGGCACAAAATAAAGAAAAATTTCTTCTTCCAGTTATGAATGGAAGAAGGGGCACCATTGAGCAATCCCTTCTTATCAAACTGGGGGGACAAATACCATCAATCTTTGGTAGTTGGATGATGTTTGAAGGTGAAGTAATTATGGAACAAAGAAATAGTTGGATGAACCTCAACTGTGATACAGATTAAAAGAAAGCCTATGATAAACCTAAATGAGTTTAGGACTATAGAAGCAAAGAAAATATTTAAAAGCCAAAATAGGGCTACGACAAAGGAAGGATTTGAAAGTCAAAATATGGCATGGAGAGCTTCGATGTACAAACAAAAGCAACCTAGGGAAGGAGTGCAAGCTCGATCACTTGGCCCAGGAAGCTCCGGTTCATACTCCGAAGGGATCCTGTACTGAATCCTAATCAGGAAAAGATTTTCAGAGTGCAAGGAACAAGAGATGGTTTTCAGTATGAAGGTCAGACGGGGTGCTACCCTAAGGTCGGCTTCTTCTCTAGAGGCGAGGTTTTGAGAGTTTGGGTCAGTTGGGCTCCTAAAACTACTAGACCAAGACACTTCAGAAGATATTTGGATCAAAGTAAACTTAAAAGACCCTCCAAAAAATTAGAGAAAAAAGGCTGCAATTGTTTTGAAAGAATCCAGGAAGAACAGTAAGCTCCTATGAAGAAATTAAAAGGGCAAAAAATAATAGAAAAGTAGAGGAATGCAAGAAAAGAGTTGGAAGACTAATCTAAGTTGGTCGAAGGACTCGAGGGAACGATTGAAAAGGTAGAAGGCAGGCAAGGGAGACGTCGATGGTTGGAGAAGTTATAATAGAAGAAGAATGGGATACCTAGAGGAGATGAAGAGTAGAAGAAGAAGAAGAAGAGTGTAGGCGAAAAGTAACAAGTCGGGGGTGAGGGAAGTGTTTAAATAGTTAGGAAAAACCAGAGAAAGTTATGATTGCAGGTCCTTTCCACCCATTCCTTGCCTGCCACGTGTCCTGTTCATCATGAAGCATTTATAGCACCATACTCGAAGCAGCATACTAGGAGAAATTTTAAAATAGATGTCCTTTCAAGTCATTAAGCATTAAGGAAGCTACAGAACTAATTTGAGGAATGCCAAAATTTTCCATCTTCTAAGAGCGGGAAGCCAGCATGGGACTTTGGCAGTCACAGTCTTGTACTTTCATTATTCGAACTTCGAACTCGAGAGTAGGAAGACAAGTGTTGGGAGTAAAATAGTTCATATCGACATTCGGATGATCTCCAATGCATGTCTATTAGATGACCTTCTCATCCATGATCAACAACCTTCTACCAATGACTACAGAACTTGTCAAAGACATGATGAACTTCATCTGGCCAAACTTAAATAGTGAAGAAAATTGTTAACTAACTTTGGTCCTGGTATTGGTTGAACTTCATCAAGCATCAAATCTCAGCATGAGCCTAACATTGTTTGCCATCCGACCTTAAAAGTGATCAAATTCGTTCGTGGTAGATAGCATATCCCATCAACCTTCACCAGGAACCCCATCCAGCCGAATTCCTCTCCAATTAAACTCCATTCTGGCTGAACACCTTTGCTCTACTTTGTGGATAGCGATCGATCTTGAATTTGATCTACTTTATGGATAGTGGTCGACCTTGAAAGTGGCTGAGTTCCTTCATCCCTTGCTGACAATTGTAAATCTAGCCAACTTGTATCGTGCATATCGATCGAGCGAGTTTGAGTAGCAAAAGGACCTTATCATCACTGCAAGCTAGATCTCTAATATAGAATAAGTAACAGCTACCCCGCTAATAGTGAACCCTAGAGCTCTTTCAGGCCAATCTTCATATCGGCAACTTTAGAAGGTAGTAAGGGTGGTACCATTAGGAAGTTTCAAGTCTTGACATTCACTCATTTCGGTCACCAGCAAATCTTGAATTTTTACCATCCCGGCCAAACTCCTCCAAAAGACCTTAGTCATGGTCCTCAGTGAAGAGCCCACTATCCCTCTCTAATCTCTAGTTTGAATGTTCATACTTGCTCCTGGCTGACCCTAAATATAGCCAAACTCTACAAAACTATTGAAGGCAGCAATGGCAGGATCTAACTGACTGCAAGTCCACCCTCCTCTACTTAGAAGCCAACCTTTATGATTGACCAGTCCAATCCCAAGTTCTGTATGAGCAATCTACCCCTAAGCATAGAAGTCTCTGACCTCTCATCCAAACTCTAATAAATTAACTCCAATCATCTACATGTCACGATAAATGGTAGTCCACTCTCCGTAACAAACTCCATATGACTCGAACGACCTACTGATGTTATGTTATGGCTGTCACTTTCATTTTGTTATGAGCTCCGCCTATATAAGAGACCCTCTAGATATGTTTCCTTCTCTAAGCACTAGGCTCTCTTCTTTGCCTTAATTCTCCTGAGTACTTCATTTTTGTTAGTCAAAAAACTAATTTAACCATTGGAGGGTCCTGTCAGAGCCAACTCTGGCTAGGACTTTGTATTGCAGGTCTCACCAGTGACCTCATCTACTCCAGCTCCAGCGAACTTTGACATCAGCACCATTTTTTTGCACCAACAATCCTAGTAAAAGAAATATGAGATAGATTAAAGATTACTCATGAGGATACCAACCAAATCAAAGAGTCCAAAATAAATATGCTTATACATAAATATAGATTAGTTAAGATGGAATAAAATGAGTTTATTACTAAAGTATTCTTTAGATTTGCTGATATTATAAATGGTCTTAAAAATCTAAGAAACTCTTATTCTAATAGTGAGCTTGCTTGCAAAATTCTTAAGTTATTCCCATGAACTTGGGAGACCAAAGTCACCATCATACAAGGAGCCAAAGACTAAGAGCAAGCCAAAAAGGAAAGTTCCTAAGAGGAAGGTCGCTAACAAGGGCAAGTGTTTCCACTACAACATTGACGGCCATTGGACATAGAGTTCTTGAAGAATAAGAATGACATAGCTTTGGAAGGTATGTTAGAGTAGTAGTGAATGCCATAAGATCTAAGACATCTAGAGTTGAGATGAACCTATAGTATATATGGGACCTTATGCTTGGTCATGTCAGAGAGGATACGATAAACAAATTAGAGAAAGATGGGCCTCTTGGCTCATAGAATACTGAGTCATATCTAATTTGTGAATCTTGTCTTCAAAAAAAAAAAAAGATCAAATAAACTTTTGTAAGACAAGAGGAGAAGACCACTGGGATACTTGCCATAGTACACACTGATGTGTGCAGCCTATTCGATGTGCATGCTAGGGTGGTTATCTTTATTTGATTACCTTTGCCGATGACTATTAATGGTATGGGTATGTATATCATAGGCAAATCTAAAGCCTTTGAAAAGTTTAAAAAATTTAGATATGAGATAGAGAAACAAACTGAAAAACTCCTTAAGGTTCTTCGATTAGATCAAGGACGTGAATACCTTAGTGGTAAAGGCTAGAATTATCTAAAATGAAATGACATATTCTGATAATAGACTCCTCCTAGAATACCTTAACTCAATGAAGTGTCAAAGCAGAGAAATCAAACTTTATTAAATATGGTTTGATCTATGATGTGCTTCACTAATCTTTTCTTATTTCTTTAGGAACATGCTTTACTTACTCTAGCTTACTTATTGAATAGGATTTTCTCTAAATCCATTACTACCACATCATATGAGATGTGGTATGATAAGAAATTGAGTCTTGGTCATCTCAGGATTTGAGGATGTCTGGCATATGTCAAGCAACTATAGGTAGACAAGTTAGTAGCTAGGTCCTGTAAGGCTCATTTCATTAAGTATCCTAGAGAGTCTATGGGAACTACTTTTTATAAGGATTGTGAAAGAACCAGATCTAGGCACTATAAGAAATAGGGATTTTGTCGATAATATAGCTGCGCAAAATCATAAATGTTGGTAAATTTGGCATAATTAGCTATGCTATAAATTAAACATCGCAAAACATAATTAGCCATGTAAAAGTAGCATCGGCATTTAAATAATAGCATCGATAATGGGTGGTCTTAATTTTTTAATATTTGATAAATATTTATCGATGATAAATCAGCATAGGTAATAAGATAATTACCCATGCTTAATTCTTTTGTAGCTAATTAGGTTTATTGCCAATGCTTATTTAATGTCGGCAATTTTTTTTGATTAATTTATTCTATTTTTATAACTAATTTATCGATGCTAAGCTAACATAGGCAATAAGGCCAATTGTCTACATTTAACTTTTACATAGGTAATTAGCCTTATTTCCTATGCTAAACTAACATCAACAAATATTTTTTTATTAATTTTTTTATTTTTATAAATAATTTATCGATGATAAGTTAGCTTAGGTAATAAATCTAATTACCCATGCTTAATTCTTCTGTAGATAATTAGGCTTATTGCCGATGCTTATGTAACATCGACAAATATTTTTTTTTTGATTAATTTATTTTATTTTTATAAATAATTTATCGATGCTAAGCTAACATAGGCAATAAGGTCAATTGCCTATGATTAACTTTTACGTAGGTAATTAGACTTATTTCCTATGCTAAACTAACATCGATAAATATATTTTTTTATTAATCTTCTTACTTTTATAAATAATTTGCTGACGATAAGTTAGCGTAGGTAATAAGTCTAACTACCCATGCTTAATTTTTTGTAGGTAATTAGGCTTATTATCGACGTTTATTTAACATCGATAATTTTTTTTTTGATTAACTTATTTTATTTTTATAAATAATTTATCGATGCTAAGCTAACATAGGCAATAAGACCAACTATTATTAATTTTCGTAGGTAATTTTCTTATTTGTAGTGTTGAAAATAAATCCCACTCCCGTCAAAGTCCAGTCTGATGCTTAGCCTAATATAACTAATAATCATAGAAGAGCTTCGATTGAAAATTCTTTCTCTTGGGACTTCTCCAATGGCCGAACTCCTTCCAGACCCCTTCAACAGTCGAATCTCTTTTGGACTCCTTCAGCAGTCGAACTTCTTCCGGACCCCTCCAGTAGTCGAATTTCTTTCAGACCCCTTCAGCAGTCGAACCTCTTCCATACTCTTTCAGCAGCTGAACTCTTTTCGGACCCCTCCAATAGCCAAACTTCTTTCAGACTCCTCCAGTGGTCAAACCCCTTTCAGACTCCTCCAGCAACCGAACTCCTTCAGCAGTCGAACCCCTTCCGAACTCCTCCAGCGATTGAACCCCTTTTAGACTTCTTCAGCAGTTGAACTTCTTTTGGACCACCCCAATAGTCAAACTCCTTCTGGACTCCTCTAGCAGTTGAACCCCTTTCGGACTCATCTAGTAGTCAAACTCCTTCCAAACTTCTCCAACGATCGAACCCTTTTTTGGACCCCTTTAGTGACCAAACTCTTCGTAGTCATCCAGGAAGGTCTCCATATGAGTTCGATCCCGTACACGGCATGAATCGACCCACACCCAAACTACATTAGAGGACTCCAAACTCATCTAGAATTGATATAGCTTAAAGATCATCACCAATCGATGCCCATCCCTCCAAACTTTGACTATCAAATCTTAAACGGACTGGCACCTCATGACAACATACACTATCCTCCATAACAAACTCCAAATGGCCCTGAGCGGCCCACTATCCGATAGTTATGGTTATCACTATCAATTTATTATAGCTCCGTCTATAAAAGATATTTTCTATATATGTTTTCTCTAGGCTCTCTTCTTCCTCCTGAAACTCCGTAACTTTTTTGACTGAGCACTCCATTTCTATTGGCCAAAAAAGCTAACTTGATCGTTGGAGGGTCTTACCGGAGCCACCACCCCGAGCTCTAGATGAGACTTATTTTGTAGGTCACCAGTGATAACCTCATCTTCTCCGACTCTAGCACTTCTCTGATGGCAATTAGATTTTGCACCAATAGGATTGGCCCTAGAGATAGGGCCCTCTATTCCTGAGGTTTCCTTATTCTTAAAGAAGTTCTCAACAGCAATCTCTCTTCTTCCTCTCTAGAGTTCTTCTTGAAAAAAATATTCCCCAGGAAAGCTTCGAACTGACGGTCAATAGCCTCTATAACCAGATCTCGTCCAAATCTACCAGCTCCCGCTTCAGCTCCAATAACTCAAGCTCCACCTACAGCCATGGTGGATGCAGAGCACTTCAACCTGCTGGTCCAGTAGGTTCACGATCTCACGAAGGCGGTGTAGGCCATGCATCATCAGACTCTAATGCTAATTTGACTAGAGCAGGCTTCTCCAAAGCCCCATGATTCGGTTTGAGGATGGCCGACTTGGGCTAGCCGGCTAGTGACCTCCAAAAAGGAGAAGCAGAGGGTGGAGAGCACTTTCTCAGACCATGACTCGACTCTAGGGGGAGCTTTTCTTCCATTCCACCAAAAAATCTTAGACATCGACGATCGTAAAGATCTCTTGGATCAAAGGCTCCAAAAAATAAGCCAACGAATCGAAGAACTCCGTCATGCTCCCTCCTCCCACGATAATGATATTTGCACTGACCCTCTTTTTTCTCAAAAGATTATGCAAGAACCAATTCCGTCGAACTTCAAGCTCCCATAGTTTGAGAGTTACGATGGGACCATCGATCCGATCGACCATCTGGAGGTCTTTTGAATAATGATGCTGCTTCATGGTGTGCTAGATGCCATTTTGTGCCAGACTTTCCCATCCACCCTCAAGGGAGCCATCAAAAACTGGTACTCAACACTTATGCCAGGTACCATCTTTTTCTTCGATCAAATGAGCCATTAGTTTGTGGCTCATTTCATTAGCAGCCGACGTCCCCACTGAGGCTCAGATTCTCTGATGAATATCAAGCAGAAAAAGGGAGAATTTATCCAGACTTACATCATCCAATTTAATGCTGCTGCATTGGAGGTCTAGAAACTGGACCAGTCTGTTGCAATGGTCGCACTCAAGGGCAGCCTTCAGAAGAATGATTTACTATTCTCACTAGAGAAAAAGTATCCTAGAAATTTTGCTGATATGCTGGTTCAGACTGAAGGTTATGCCCAAGCTAAAGAGGCCTTTAAGGCAGGGATAATGAAGCCACCCAGGATCGCAGGCGGGTGAACCAAGTGTGCCCAGGGCTAGAGAGAAATCGAGTAGAGCTCAGCCATGCTCCTGAACTCCTCCAGAGTGTAAGCGGGCCCGAACCCCTACCTAATCCCAGAGGTGAAGAAGCCTGGATAGAAGGGCATGATGGAGCTCTTCCTTTAGAAAATTTCATAACTACACCCCTCTCAATGCTCCAAAAATTCAAGTACTGATAGAGATCAGGGAGCAACTATCAAGAATGGAAAGGATGCACACTCACCCTAGCAAATGCAATCTTAGCAAGTTTTGCTTCTACCATCGTGATCATGGTCATGATACAGAAGACTGCATCCAGCTCTAAGATGAGATCGAGGAGCTCATTAGGCATGGTAGGCTTGGCTAGTTCCTACGACATTGGTCAAAAGGATGAGAGGATCGGTCGAGAGCACCTCTGCTGCTAGAACCACTGAGGGGCGAGAAGTAGCGAGAAGATCGGCCCTCGATCGGCATCATTAACACCATCTCTGGGAGACTTTGGTGAGGAAAGGCTAGCGGGTCAACCAAGCCCAGGAAGAGGTGAAGAACTAAAGAGCCCATTGCTTTCACCGATGAGGATGCTCAAGGAGTCCAGTTCCTGCACAATGACGTGGTTGTAATCTCTTTGAACATTGCCAATTATGATGTATGCCATGTTTTGGTAGATAATGAAAGTTTTGCTGACGTTTTATACTATGATGCTTTCTTTAAAATATCAATATCCGATAATCGCCTGGGACTCATGAGCTCCCCATTGGTCGGCTTCACTGGCGATGCTGTGCCAGTGGAGGAAATGATAACTCTAGCCATGATTGCAGAACAGTATCTAAAGCAGGCCAAGGCATGGGTCAATTTTTTGGTCATAAAAGCCCCCTCCGCTTATAGTGCAATCCTTGACTGACCTCGTCTGAATGCACAACGAGCCATAGTGTTGACCTATTATCTAAAAATAAAATTCTCAACAAACAATGGAGTAGGTAAAATTAGAGACGATCAAGCATTAGTCTGGCACTGCTACTCCATCGTCTTACAAAACGGCACTCAACTTAACCCCTGCCCAGTTGATGGGCTTGATGTCTACGATGACCTTGCCAAAGAACAGGACAAGCCCCTAGAAGATCTTGTGACCATCCCCCTAAATGATAGAAACACGGAGCATACGGTGCAAATTGGCTCCAATCTAGAAGATGAAGTTTGGGAGTAGCTCATCATCTTTTTATAGAGAAATGCCAATGTCTTCGTCTGGGTTTTGATGGATATGCCTGGGATTGATGCCAAGGTTATGGAACATCGGCTGGTCGTTGATCCCAAGCATCAACCAGTGAATGAAAGAGTTTGGGACCATGCACTAAAAAGGTAGAAGGCAATAGCAGAAGAAGTCGATAAGCTTCTTAATGTCGGATTTATTTGAGAAATCAGCTATCTGACTTGGGTCTCTAACGTGGTCTTGATCAAGAAGGCTAACAGTAAGTGGAGGATGTGTATAGACTTAAAAAAGCTGAACAAAGCCTATCCAAAAGATGGCTATCCTCTACCTAGAATTGAGCAACTGGTAGATGCAACCTTGGGCCACGAGCTTCTCACCTTCATGGATGCCTTTTTTGGCTATAACCAAATACAGATGGTGCTGGAGGATGAGAAAAAAATTGCTTTTGTTACTGACCATGTCTTTACTGTTATAGAATTATGCCTTTTGAACTCAAGAATGCAGGGGCAACGTACCAGCGCCTGATCAACAAGATTTTCAAGGAGCAGATTGACCACAACATGAAGGTGTATTGGATGACATGCTTGTCAAAAGTCAAGCTTGAATAATCTACATCACCGACCTCGAAGAGACCTTCAGTGCACTCAAGAAGTACAAGATGAAGCTGAACCCGACCAAGTGCGCCTTTGGTGTGACCTCGAAGAAGTTTCTAGGATTTATGGTGTCAAGTCATGGGATTGAAGCAAATTTAGAGAAAATCCAAGCTATTCAGGAGATGACTGCTCCAAAAATAATCAAAGAAGTTGAGTGCTTGACTGAAAAGTGGCATCCCTAAATCGCTTCATCTCGAGATCGATCAAGCGATGCATGCCCTTCTTCCAAGTTCTCAAGCAACCAAAGAACTTCTGCTGGATGATAGAGTGCCAACGGACATTTAAGGAGCTCAAAAACTATCTCAGCTCACCCCCACTACTAACTAAGCCTGAACCTGAAGAAGAATTATTCTTATACCTAGTAGTGTCCCCGACAACCTTGGTAGCAGTTTTGGTCAAGGAGAAAGCGAAAATACAGCTACCAATCTACTACATAAGTCGAATCCTGAGGGATGCAAAGACCAAGTACTCTAAGTTAGAAAAATTGACTTACTCTCTTCTAATATCTACTAGGAGACTCTAACCTTACTTTTAGGGATACACCATAACGGTCCTCATGGATCAACTAATAAAAGCAGTCCTTCATCGAACTGATGCTTCCAGAAGAATCGTAAAATGGATAATCGAGCTCATGGAGTTTGACATCAATTATTGACCCTGGCTATTGATCAAAGCTTAGATATTGATGATTTTGTAGTAGAATGTACCATTTCAGATGAAGTCGAGCTTAAATAGAATGAGACAGGCATCCTGTGGTTACAATCGAGCCTCCCCAAAGAGAGTTTCGACCTTTTCAAAGGTTTTTGGACCCTGTATGTGGATGGTTCATCCAACTCCGCTGGAGTAGGCATGGGGTTGGTCTTAGTCAACCTCGAGGGAGTCATCGCCAAATACGCGCTATGCTTCAAATTTTCTGCAACTAATAATGGGGTCGAATATGAAGCACTGATCATCGGATTAAAAATAGCAAGAAAATTAAAAGTAAATCGGCTTCAAGTCTACAGTGGTTCTAAATTAGTGGTCGGCCATGTTAGTGGGAACTATGAAGCATGGGAGGAAAGTATGATGAAATACCTTGAGAAAGTAAAGAATTTGACTCCAACCTTTGATAGATTTAGCATTCGACAAATTTTGAGGGCAGAAAATATAAGAACCAACCTTCTCTCTAAATTGACCACTTTAGCCCGAACCGAACTATCCAAAGAAGTATTTTTTAAAACTTTAAAATATCCAAGCTCAGAGGAATCACAACTTGTTATGCAGATGGAGCTTGAGCTAAGCTGGATTGACCCGTTAGTTGTCTATCTCAAAGAGGGAGTTCTTCCTCATGATCTAAAAGAAGCTTGAAAACTCAGGAATCAAGACTTTTGGTATATTTTGTATGAGGGCAAGTTGTATAAAAGGTCATATTCGCTATCGCTATTGAGATGTCTCTGACCTTCAAAGGCTGACTTCGTATTATGGGAGGTGCATGAGGGAATTTATTGAATTCATGTAGGAGCCAAATTTTTTTCACAAAGACTACTTTAGTAAGGGTACTATTGGTCGATCTTGTACCATAATTCTATGGAGTATGTCAAGAAATATGACCGCTGTCTGAGAAATGCAAACATACAAAGACAATCGGCCTTCGAGCTTACTCCACTAAGCACACCTTTGTCATTTGCGCAATGGGAAATGAATATACTTGGTCCTTTCCTAATGGCATTCGGACAGCAGAAGTTTCTCCTGGTTGCGATCGACTACTTCACCAAATGGATCTAAGCCAAATCAGTAGCAAAAATTATTGAGATCAAGGTACAGAACTTTATCTGAAAGTCAATCATCTATCGATTTGGTCTGCCATAAACTCTCATAATAGATAATGGACAACAGTTTACTAGGATGAGGTTTGCTGCATTCTATGAAGATCTAAACATCTTCCATTACTTCACGTCAGTAGCTCACCCACAGGCAAATGGGGAAGCTGAAGTGATCAACTGGATCCTATTGCAAGACATCAAGACAAGACTCGAAAGAGCAAGAGGAGCCTGGGCGGATGAACTCTATCATGTTCTATGGGCATACCGCACTATCCAAAGGCTGTCGACTGGAGAAATACCATTTGCCTTAGCTTTTGGAATAGAGGCAGTCATCCCGATCAAACTTATGCTTCCATTGGTGTGGGTAGTGGCTTTCAACGAGCAGCATAACCCACAGGATCTTAGAGCCAACCTCAACCTACTAGAAGAAAAGAGAGAGAGAGCCCAAGTTTGCATGATAGCTTACAAGCGAAGGTTGGCCTGAAACTATAACTTCAGAGTCAGAGGTAAAATATTCTGAGTGGGGGACTTAGTGCTTCGGCGAGCCACCATCTCTCAGCCTCAGAGCCAGGGAAAGCTTGCCCCAAATTGGAAAGGATCTAACGAGGTCACAGAAGTCGTCCGACTTAGGACATACTACTTGAAGAAACTCGGAGGGACAGACCTATCTCGACCATGAAATTCAAAAAATCTATGAATGTATTATCGATGATTTGATTATAATGAAATCCTCCTACTTCAACACCCTAATCTTTGTTATATACTGATGATAAAGGGGGACTACCTCCTTAACTTAATCTCACAACAAATACGATCATGTTAGGAATAGAAGGAGAACCTCATCCTAACATGAGCAAAGTCAAAGCCTCATCCATTTTAGATGAGATGAGGGGAGAGATCCTGACAATGGCCCTAATGTACTCGTACAGTCTGTTAGGAATAGGAGGAAAACCTCGTCCTAACATGAGTAAAGTCGAAGGCCTCGTTCATTTCAGACGAGATGAGGGGAGAGGCCTTGATAATGGTCCTAATGTGCCCTACAGCCCATTAGGAATAGGAGGAGAACCTCATCCTAACATGAGCAAAGTCGAAGGCCTCATTCATCTTAGATGAGATGAGGGGAGAGGCCCTAACAATGGCCATAATGTGTCCCTACAGCCCATTAAGAATAGGAGGAGAATATCATCCTAACATGAGTAAAGTTGAAGGCCTCATTCATTTTAGACGAGATGAGGGGAGAGGCCCTGACAACGGCCCTAATGTGCCCCTACAGCCCGTTAGGAACAACAGGAGAAGCTCATCCTAATGTGAGCAATGTCGAAGGCCTCATTCATTTTAGATGAGATGAGGGAAGAGGCCCTGACAATGGCCCTAATATGCCCCTATGACTCGTTAGGAGTAGGAGGAGGACTCATCCTATCATGAGCAAAGTTGAAGACCTCATTCATTTTAGATGAGAGGATGAGAGAGGCCCCAACAACGGTCCTAATGTGCTCCTATAGCCTATTACGAATAAGAGAAGAACCTCATCCTAATATGAGCAAAGTCGAAGACCTCATCCATTTAAGATAGGATGGGGAGAGAGGTTCTATCAATGGCCCAAATGTGCCCCCACAAGCCACGTTAGGAATAGGAGGAGAACCTTGTCCTAACGTGAGCAAAGTCGATGACCTTATCGATATAAGATAGGATGGAGGGGGAGACCCTACCAACAACTCTAACGCACCCCCGTAAGCCATGTTAAGAAGAAAAGAAAAGCCTCATCCTAACATAAGCAAAAGTCAGAACCTCGTAGAACAAAGATGTGGAGAAAGAAGAAGCTTGGTGGAGAATTCTTACATGTGTTTTCCCACGATAACCTAACTATGTCAAATGCAAAAGCAGAACCTTATCCTGAATTGCAAAATAGGTTCTAGTTCAACGTCCACAATAAGCCCAGCATCCACAATGAGCTCGGCGCCCACAACAAGCATTCCATAAGAAAATGATAGAGGAAAAAATGAGGTAAAGAAGGTAAGGCTGCAAATAGGCCTCTGGTTCTTGCAAAACAAAAATAGCAAAAAATATATTATTTCATTACAAAAATGAGTTCATTACAAGCAAAGCATAGGCCGACAAGGCCAATTACACTAAAAGAAAAAAAAAGAGGGAGAAGAGGCCAAAGCTCTAAGGCGAACTGGATTCTTCAGACTTTGGGCTACCGACTCCGACCATCACCAAGGCCTGCTTTAGCCTAAGGATCCCCTCCTCAAGCTTCTTCTTTTAGAAGAGACCATCTACATACATTCTATTGGCGAGCTAAAACTTACCCTCAAGCTCTCGTTGCTGTCTTCTTAAAACTTCAGACTCGGCCTCTGGATTCTCGATAGCTCGATGTTCGTAGGTGAGCTGAAGCTTCAGCCGTTGAACCTCGGCCTGCTCTGCCCCAACCACCTCTAAAAGCTCACCAACGATCTTCTTCAAGTAGGCAATCTCCTCTGACTCACCACTCACGCTGGCTCCCTGATTATTGTGCAGTCGCTTTCGAAGATGAGCTACCTCATCTCTGACAACCTTGAGCTCGCCTTCAAGCCTGGACATCTTCTTCGCTAAGGTCACTCAGTAGCTATTATGCCAGTCCTCAGTATCTTGCAGCTGCTTCTAAAGTTGGAAAAACTTTATTATCCAATCCCAGTCGTACCGGGCCTTGTCGGTAGAGCACAACAAGCTCCCTTCTAGAAAATGGATCTTTTCTCTGGCCTCCTTCAGATCAGCTTCAAGAGAGCTGATCTTCGCTATCAATGCCTGGGACTTATCGCTGGCATTTCTTTTGAGTTCGGCAATCTCCTTCTCAAAGCTGCCCTTCTGTATACTGAAGCTCACCACTTCCTTCATATGCAAGCGTCGGAGGTGAGTGACCTCTTTGGTTGTGTTAGAAGTATTCTTTCGTGAGGCTTGAAAGTCATCCTCCATCTTCTTGAACTTCTTAGAAGATGAACTTTCTTCCTCAGGTTCTTTATCAGGGATCTCAATCTCAAAAGGTGGAGCCAGATCGCTCTCGACCGCCTTAGATTTTTGAACTAGTTTGGGCACCTCTGCGGTAGGTTCAGACGGGCCAGAAGCGAGCTCGTCGAAGGAAAGGTCAACTATAGTATTAGACGGTCCCGCCTCCATGTCATCTTCCTCCTCCTCCAGAAAGCTGAGGTCAAGCTCGAGGAACCTTCGGGCTACTCTACCTTTGCAGAGCTCGAAACTCTTGATAAATGCTTCCTAGCCAAACTTGATGTTCAGGTTCTGCATCTCGGAAGAGGTCTTGAACTCTTCCACGGCCTGGGTCATTGCCTCCGAGATTGACCTCACCATTTGGGTCTCCAGTTTGGTGACCCTATTTTTAGCTTCCTTCCTCCTCTCCTCTCTTAGGGCCAGTGCAGCCTTTAGTCTAGTCGAGGTGAACTCCTCTTTATGAAGCACATCCTGAAGAGTTTCGATGTCCACTGCCTTCTCATTGGCAAGATGCTCGACCTCGTCGACCCTATCTTGAAGATGGCGGACCTCGGCTCGAAGGTCCTCCTAGGCCTTCTGTGCCTCCGCCTCTTGACGATGTGCCCTCTTGATGTGAGCGATCATCCAGTGATCCGACCGCAATAAATGATTGGTGTTAAAAAAAAAAAGAAAAAAAAGAAGGAGAGAAGAAAAAAAGTGCAAAATAGAAAAGAAAGAGCCGAGCAACGGAGCAATCATCTTGAGAATGGTTTCGAGAGAGCCCCAGATGAGCTATCATGGGTTTAGGTCGGCCATCTGGTCCACCACCTCGGGCATGGAAAATCTATTGGCAAGATCTCGGACGATCTTTGGGTTGTCGAAGGGATCCTCCCCTCATTCATTATCATCGCCATTCGATCCGCCTAAGCGAGCCTTGCAAGACGTCTTTGCAATCGCTTTCTTTTTTCTTCCCTCTCCTATCCCTTTCTTGATAGGGAGCTTAAAACCCGATCCCTGCTGGAGGGACCTGAGGGCATGGAAGGCACCGGGCCTATGCTACCGATGTCAACCTCGACACTAGGGGCAATCTCGACATTGATGATGACCTCGGACATAGCAGCAGTGGAGGCAGAAACTTCAAAGCTAGAAACACTGAACTTCACCCTCTTTGAGCCATCATTTTGCATCTTTCCTTTCCTCTTCTGGGTGAAGAGCACTTTGGTATGCATCTTGGCAGCTTGTGCGTCCATCTCTGTAGCAGAAAAAGAAGAGCGGTCAGTGGCAATACACGTGCATGAAACTGTGTGGATTCAAAAATCAAAAGATGTACCAGTAGGATCGCAGGAACTCAGATCGAGGTTGATCAAGCTCTATTCCTTTAGAAGATCAGGAAGAAGAGGAGCTCGGTACACCTTGAGTTTATCAAAGGAATCAAGATCGGCTCCGTCTAAGCTAGGAGCTCGACGAACTGACTCTCTAATATAACCCCATGAAGGAAGATCTAATGGCAAGGTCGGGCAATGTACAAAAAAGAAAATTTTCTTTCAGTTGTAAATGAAAGAACGGGCACCTCAATAACCCCTTCTTGTCGACCTAGGGGAAAAAGTACTACCAATCCTTCGTGGAAGGATGGCACTTGAAAGTATAGAAATTTCTGAAAAGCAAAATGGTCAGCTGGACTTCGGTCAATCGATAGAGGAAGAGGAAACCTATGACGAACCAAAAGGAGTTCAGTACAACAGATGTGAAGGAGATGTTTAATAATCGAAAGAGAGCAACTATGAATGGGGCCAGTGGGAGTCTAAGTCCGACGTGCAAAGCTTCTAAGTACAAACAAAATCGGCCAGTTGGAGAAGAGCTAACCCAGTCATCGGAGCTGCGGAGTTCGAGGTCATATTCTAGAGGGATTCCATATTTGATTCAGATCAGAGAAAGATCGTCCAAGATAAGAATGGACGGGATGGTGTCTGGAGCAAAAGATGAGCGGGAGATGTTTCTAGGTTCTACCTCGATCAGGGGTGCAAAATCAAAGAAGGTTGGTCCGGACGAGCCCCACGAACCGATGGAGTGGGATGTTTCGAAAGACGTTCGGATCAAGATGAACCCCAAGAAAATCCTCCCAAAAAAAAATTAGGAAAACAAGGAGCCAAAAGTGATAAGCATGAATAACCTAAGAAAAGGGTTAGAAAACTGATCTAAACTATCCAGAGAGGATGAAAGGATGATGGACGTGATGAGGATCAATTGAAAGAGTGCCCAGAGCTCCGGAAGGCAAGAGAAGAATGAGACCCTTGGAAAGAAGGCGAACGAAGGCCGAAGGAAGAAGAAGACTCGGGCAGGGATGACTTTCGAGCAATAGGAGAAGGCCTTAAATAGCTAGAGGTAATCCAAAGCAGTTATGATTGTGGATCAACTTTGGTCGGTCAGCGTGCGCTGCATGTCCCACTCATCATGATAGTGGAGCGGCGATGGACAGAATTTTTATGGCACCATACCTATGGCAGAGTTTCGATGGGAGATTCGAAGGGCCATCTTTTCGAACTCATTTCAGACTTAGAAATTTTGGTGCCAGCACGGTAAACACCAAGACATCTCATCCTGACAAGCGTGGGAATTCGGGACCGAACTTCGACTGTCATCTTTTTTCCTTCCTTCCTTCAAATTTTGAACTCGAGAGTAGGGGGACTATTGTTGGGGATAAACCCCGCTCCCATCAAAGTTCAGTCTGATGCTTAGCCTAATATAACCAAGAATCATAAAAGAGCTTCGATCGAGATCTTCCTCTTGGGTTCTCCAGCAGCCGAACATCTTCCAATCTCTCAACAGCCGAATCCTTCTGGACTCTTTCCAGCACTTCTTTCGAACCCTCAGCAGTCGAACTCGACCCCTCAGCAGCCAAACGCCTCGCCAAACCTCTTCTAGACTCTTTCAATAGCCGAACTTTTTTTCCAGCAGCTGAACTCCTTTCGAACTCCTACGGCCAAACTCTTTCGACTTCTTCACAGTCAAACTCCTTCTAGACCAACAATAGCCAAACCCCTTTCGAACTCCTTACAGCCAAACTTTTCGGACTCCTCCAGCAGCCAAACTTCTTTCGGACTCCTCTAGCAGTCAAACTCTTTCTAGAGTCCTCCAGTGGTCGAACTCCCCATAGTCATCCAGGAAGGTCTCCGCACGAGTCCAGTCTCATATACAGCATAAACCAACCCACACCCGGACTATCTTAGAGGAGTCTGAACTCCTCTAGAACTGATATAGCTCAAAGGTCATCTCCAACTGATGCCTATCCCTCCAAATTTTGACTATCAAATCTCAAATGGACTGGCACCTCATGATAACAAACACTATCTTCCATAACAAACTCCATATGGCTCCGAGCGGCCCACTACCCGACAGTTATGGCTATTACTATCAGTTTATTATAGGCTCCGTCTATAAAAGGGATCCTCCAGATATGTTTGCTCTAGGCTCTCTTCTTCCTCCCAAAAACTCTGCAACTTTTTTGATTGAGCACTCCATTTCTGTTGGCCGAAAAAGCTAACTTGACCATCGGAGGATCTTGCCGGAGCCACCACCCCGGGCTCTAGATGAGACTTATTTTGCAGGTCACCGACTGCGACCTCATCTTCTTCGACTCTAGCACTTTTTTGACGGTAATCAGATTTCATACCAACATGTAGCATTCATTATCTACGCAATTAAGAGTGTAGGTAAATATTGAGTCATTTTAATAATTTTTTTATAAATAATTTATCAGTATAATTTTTAAAATTTAAAATTTATCTTCGCCATTCATTATTTAAATAATTATTATTAGATTATCATTACAAAAATCTATCTCGATCATGTTGCCCTAGCTATGTCGATCAATAAAGTTCGATTTCGATGGTCATAAATGATTGCATGATGATCTGATAGATAGAGATCACTGATGGATCCAAAAATTTACAAAGATAATCTCAATAATATTTATAACATACTATCAAAATTTTACCTCAATCGAACATCATTATTATAGTTAATTTAGCACAGGATGATTTCAATCGTTAAATAAAAAATTAGTGATCAAAAGGCCAAACGCATCCAATTATAAGACAATTTTTTAGATTAATGATCTTTGCTAATACTTTGATTTTTTGTACGTTGATGATCATAAAATTTAAACCGCATATATATGAACAATCCAAAATTTTTGTGTCTTGATACTAATTCTTGAGATCGCTAGGTAAATATACTTATGTTTTTATAAGATTTGCTTAACATGGATGGTTCATATATGTACAGTTTAAATTTTATGATCATGGCTGTATAAATAATGAAAGTAGTAGCAAAGATTACTTATCTAAAAAATCATCTAAATCGAACATCGTTTGGCTTTTTTATCACTCATTTTTTATTTAATGGTTGAAATCATTCCTTACTAAATTGATCAGGATAGTGATGATCGATTGAAGTAAAATTTTGATAGTATGTTACAAATATCACTGAGATGATTGCTACAAATTTTTGAATCCATTGGTGATCTCTATGTCGATAATTATATCCATCTCGACATAGCTCGGACAACCTGATTGAGGTAGGCTTTTGTAACGATAATCTAAAAATAATTATTTAGATAACGAATGGTGAAGATGGGCTTTAAATTCAATAATTATATCCATAAATTATATATAAAAATATAAAGCTAATTTAAAAATCAATGAAAGATAATTAAGTTATTACCGACATAAAATAATCATCGAAAAATGAACTTTTAGCGATGTAAGAAATCATCAGCAAATAGAATAATTACCTATGTTAAAGGCTAACATAGGAAATTTACTTATTTTTGACGTTTAGTTTTCATGAAAATTTATTTTTAAATTTTTTTTATTTTTAAATTTTAATTATATATTTTACGAACCTAATTTTAATTTTAAATAAACTTTTTGCGATGTTTACTTATTGTCGGTAAATGATTATGTTTCGATGAAAATATTGTGTTGGTAATAATTTTTATTAAATATTTTAATTTTTATTAAATGTGTTCCAACATTTTGCCGACGTCGATAATAATTTTATTACCTACGTTTTCTAAACATAGCTAAGTCTAGATTTTTTGACATAACTTTGTATCGATAAAATATTAAGTTTTTGTTAAATATTTTTTAATATTTTTTATTCATCGGTAATTAGTATTACTGACGTAAATTTGCATCAATAAATTTCTTCAAAAATTTACCATCCCCTCCGCACATTTATCTCTCGCCCCCGCCCTCCTATTTCCCATGCCCGAACCTCTCTGTTGGCTACCTCCTTTTTCCCTCATCTCTCTTTCGATCTCTCTCATCATCGGTGGTTCCTGCCTCCACCTCCATCGCTGTCGTCACTGCCTCTACCATCGTCGCCTCTACTGCTACCATGGTGTTGCCGTGCCGCTGTGCCACACCTAAAAAGGTAAAAACTCTTTTTTCTTTTTATTGCTTTTTTGCATCCTCGGGGAAGGGAGGGTGGGGGTCGATTGCTCGAGAATGGAGGTAGGAGAGGAGGAGGGGTGGGGTGGGGTGGAGGGGAGCTGCGGGTCTGGGTGGGGTCGGGGTCGGGGTCGAGGTGTGGAGGTGGAGGTGTTTTTAGGGTAGCCCAGGCGGCGGCCATACGGGTGCAGTGCAAAGGGAGGGAGGGGGGTTTTGCGAGGGGGAGGGTGTCGGGGGAAGCTGCATGGGAGGGGGCAGGTGAAGGTTGCCGGGAGCCACGGTGGTGGGGGCACTGGGGTAGCCCAAGCACCGACCGTGGGGGTGCGTGTGAGGGAGGGAGGGGGGTTTCGTGAGGGGGAGGGACTGCAGGGATGGGGTGGTTGCGAGGTGCTGGGGTTCATGAGGGAGGGAGGGGGGTTTTGTGAGGAGGGGGCGGAGGGGGTCAGGGGGAGGAGAGCGAGGTGGGGGGCTTCTCGAGGAAGATGGAATCGGGTTTCATAGGAGGAGAGGGCGTAGGGGGTTTTGCGGGGGAGGGAAGGAGGATCGAGGGATGGCGAGGTGTGGTTTCGCGAGGAAGGGAGGGCAGAGGGGGGATTTGCAGGGGATTGGGGTAGGGTGGAAGAGTGGAGAGTGGGTGGGGGAAGGGGGTGTTGTTTTGAACTATAATTGAGTTTGGGCCTGGGCTAGGCTCAGGCCGGGCCAAAGATAGGCTCGAGCCTGGCCCGAAAATTATATGGACTCTATTTTTTTAGCCCAAGCCCAGCCTGAATAGTCTCAAGCCGAGCCCAAAGCTCGATCCAAAACTGGCCTGACCCGATGGGCCTCGGACTGGTCTGAGCCCACTTCCAGTCATATTTTAGAGGAAACTCTACAAAAATGTAGAGTTATCCCTTTTTGATAAATTAGGATACCATTTCTAAATGTATGTTCAGAGATGGATCCGAAATTGCATGCATTGAGCCATAGATTTCCATTCAAGAGTCGCACTCGATCAAGATCGACTCTTGGATGCCTCAATTTTGGGCATTTTAGAAAAGCTTTAATCTTATTATTGTTATTAATTGATATTTTATTTTATTATATGATTTTCAGTAGTTATCTCTCATATGTTCTTCGGATATATATTGGATAGGATACATAGGCATCGTATTCACATCGTATACTTGAAGAACCATGAGAAGATGTTGCCAAAATTTTTACAATAATGGAACAAAATATCGACTAATAACAATAATAAGATTATTCTTTTCTGAATGGGATAGGGCCATATCTATTAGAAATGGATAGGATTATGCATTCTTAAAACCTTACTAATAACACGTACTTCAATGGTGAATTTTTTTCATGGATAGATGGAAAGTATAAACAAGAGTTGGAAGAATGCTCGCTCTATCATCTTACCTGAATACCGACAAGGTCATAGAGATTTTATAATATTTGCACATTCAAGAGTCGATGATCCCAATAGAATCAAATGTCCTTATCGAAGATGTCACAATAATTACTTCCAGCCTATAGATACAGCATTGGAGCACTGGTTGAATTGGGGTATGGATAGAAAGTATATTGTTTGGGATTTGCATGGAGAAAGTAGACCTACTAACATAAAAGACCAACATACGAGTCAACAGATAGAACCAATTGGCATCAATGAGATGTTAGATGATTTATATGAGGGGGCATATTTTGACAACTCTTTAGAGACCACGGATAATGCAAATGATGGACATTTTGAAAAACTCATGAGAGATTCCAAGGATCCATTATATCCAAATTGTAAGAAGTTTTCGATGCTTGAGTACTTGATAAAATTGCTCTATGGTAAAATCATGTTTGGTTGGAGTCAAAAGTTGTTTGACTTTATATTGAACTTAATCAAGGAGGCATCATCGGATGGTGAAAAACTTCCAAAATCATATTCGGAGGCAAAAAAGTATATGCATGAACTTACACTGGGTTATACACCAATACATGCATGCAAGAATGATTGTGCATTATTTTATAAAGAGCATCAAACTTGGATTATTGCCCAGAATGTGGTGAGTCAAGGTATGCTAAAGATTCCAAAAGAGGTAAGAAGTGGCCTCACAATATTTTGAGATCTTTCCATTAACACCAAGAGTTCAGAGACTTTATCAGTCATCGAAGACCGCTGAGGCGAAGAGATGGCATCATGAGATGCAAATTTCTGAGGATAACATCATTAGTCATCCAGCAGACTCTATAGTTTGGAGGAAATTTGATAAACAATATCCTTAATTTACTAGTGACCCATGCAACATTCGTCTTGGCTTAGAATCATATGGTTTCAATCCATTCGGGAGCATGAGCAATGCTTACGCTATGTGGCCGATTATGCTAAAGCCACATAATGTTGCACCATAAAAATATATGAAAGTGCCATTTTTATTTTTATCATTGCTTATTCCCGAACCTAGAGCTCCTGGTAATAACATAGACATTTATCTGTGATCCTTAATTGATGAATTGAGAGAACTTTGAGAGATTGGTGTTGAAACATACGATTCAGCTAGTAAAAGAAACTTTCGATTGCATGCAATGATAATGTGGATAATTAATGATTTTTCGGCATATGGCAACCTTTCTAGATGGAGCATAAAAGAATATTTGGCATGTCCAATTTGTTTAGCTGCTCCGTTGGACTGAAGCCTGAAAGAAAAATTATCTATATGGGTTATCGTAGGTTTTTACCATCTAATCATTCTTGGAGAATCCATCATAATCAATTCTTCAATGGAAAGTAAGAGATGCATGGGCCATCTTGTATGATGAGCGGAGATGACATATTGGCACAACTAGAGGTCATTCGCAGTGTTAAATTTGATAAAGTTTCTGGGAGTCACAAGCAAAAGCGTAATGAATCAAAGTTGAACTGGACAAAGCGGAGCATATTTTTTGAATTATCTTATTGGCAACATGTCCTACATCGTCATAATTTGGATATCATGCACATTGAGAAGAATATTTATGATAATGTTATCGGGACACTTCTTAACATCAAGGAAAAAATAAAAGATAATCCAAATTCTCAGCTAGACCTGGAAAGAATGGGAATATGGCATGAGTTGTACTTGGTGACCCGTGATGGTGGAAAATTCTTAATGCCAACTGCAAGTTATACATTATAGGGCGATGAGAAAAGAAATTTTTGTGAATGGTTAAAAATCATAAAGTTTTCTGATGGCTTTGCCTCCAACATTTCAAGCCGTGTGAACTTGAAACAAGGTAGTATCTCGGATATGAAGAGTCACGACTCTCATGTACTGTTGCAGCATCTTATACCTATTATGATGCATGGCTTTTCCACCATAGTGGTATAGAATGCACTTATTGAATTGGATATTTTCTTTCGAGAATTATGTTGTCAGAAATTTCAAGTTGATATACTTGAAAAGCTTCAATCAGTATTGTCCTATTGCTGTGTAAGCTAAAAAAAAAATTTCCTTCATCATTTTTTGATATTATGGTATACTTGGCTGTTCACCTTCCAAGGGAGGCTTTGCTTGCCGGACCAGTTCAGTATCGATGGATGTATCCTATTGAACGGTAATAATATTACAAAAAAATTAATTTCTTTACTTAATTTATAATCATAACAAAAAAATAATTGCATGTTTTTTATCATTTTGCACATGTAGATTCTTATATAAATTGAAACAATATGTGCAAAATAAAGCACGTCCAGAAGGATCAATTGTGGAAGCATATATCTCCAATAGAGTGTCTTACATTCTGTTCGATGTACCTTAATGATGTGGAAACATGATTCAATCATGACAAGCACAATGCAGATAAGGAGTGGGCCAACATTGAATCAACATTATCTATTTTCAGGATTAATGTTCGTCCCATTAGTGAAAGAAAGTACAAACATATGGACATAGAAGAATGCGAGCTGGTGCATTTCTATGTACTAAATAATTATGAAGAAATCTATCATTTTATTGAGTAAGTATCTTTACATAATTAATTTTATATATTTTTCATGAGGTAAATTAAATAATAAGCATGTATTTATTATAGAGAGCATAGAGATGTATTATTGCAACAAAATAATAGAGATATTGAGGGACAACATCGAAGGAAGTTCGCAGCTTGGTTTAGACACCGTGTAAGCATAATAACAGTTTTATTCAACTTTTTATTACATGTATTGTGTATATAGTCTAATTTATTTTAACTTAGAGAAGATGGTACAACCAAGGAATTATATGATTTGGTGTGCCACCTCGATCCTAGGATTTCATTTTATAGCTCATGTATTATTGGTGGTATGAGATTTCATACAAGGGAGCTTGATATGCAGCGGCGGACTCAAAATAGTGGAATTTTGACATTGTAAATCGATGGAGATAATGAGATTGAATATTATGGTATCTTTTCCAACATTATATAGTTAAGATATAAATCAAAATGATTTGTTTTCCTATTTAAATGCCAATGGTGGGATATTAGCAATAATAGGATGGGTATTCATAAAGATGCATACTTCACAAGCATCAACTTTGTGAGAACATGGTATCAACTGGATCCTTTTATACTCGCTAGTTAGGCAAAATAGGTATTATACCTAAAAGATATGAGATATAAGGATGAATGGCATATTGTACAAAAGATTGCACCAAGGGGTGTTTATGACAGATGTTCATTCTGAAATAGAAATAGATGAGAATTTCTTTCAAAAGGAATAGAATACAGCTGACTTGGGATAGTACAGTATCGACATTGGAAGCACATCTCCTCTGACTAGGGATGACGTGCAACCTAATAATACTAATGTTAGCGAATTAAATCTGAATGTATTCGAGGATCATGATGACAATGATGACAACTTCATAAATGATGAAGAGGAATATTATACATTAATGGATTATGATGATGAAGATGTCGATAATCCTCTTGATGAAGATACAGACATTGATTGATAATATGTAATTTTTTAAGAAACTCATGTCTTAAATTTTATATATCATTTAGTATTGATATAATTTTTATCAAATATTATATTATCTTTAATATATTATTTGATATAGATATGGCACTAGGAGGATGATCCCAGAGGCTTGCACGAGGAGATGCCGGTGCATCGGTTTCTCCTAATGACCAAGCGATCACACTAGCTAGTCCAAATTGATTTTACACATTATAATTTTTTATATTTAATTTACTTTAATTATTTAACATTTATAAATAATTGATTTTAAGTTATGCCACTAGGAGGATGATATGATGGGAGGGACCGACATGAAGATGTTGGTACCTCTTCATCATCTCAGCCGTACACTACTATTGAGGCAGGCACATCATCTCCTATCATAGGTTAGTTTTTTTATATTATATTTACTTTATATTTTTATCATATATAAATAACTAATTTTAAGCTTTATATTTTATTGCAGCTACTAATACTATGATTAGGTAGACACATGGAGCCATCAGAAATGAGAAGCTAGAGGAATGGAGGAGGGCACATCCTGGGGAGAGGATGAGGATTGTCATCCCACCGAGATATGTCATGCCAGTAGAGCCCATGTCAAGGATCCATACATGTGCGAGGTAGGTATTATAATCCATTCGTATGCTCCCCTGATGCTGACTAATTGGTGCAGAGCTACGAGACCACAGTAGCAGATCCTTCTCGATCATTTGTAGGTAACTAAATATAATTTTTGATAATTATGGTACTTTTATTTTTTTTGATAAATCTCATATATTGTACATTATTTTTACAGCATGATTTTGATATTTAGAAGATTGATACCCTACGTGTGCGGGAGGCTATCCTTTGGCATATGGGGCGATTGCTCAGAGGATTCAGATATGAGCTCCATACCCACTGGAAGGAGGTCTTCCAGGCACGTGGGGCGGCAACGGCATGTGAGATACTGCATAGGAGTATATCACACCCTGGTTGGATCTTCATTTCACCAGATACGAGGATCCTGTATATCGAATATAATTATTATGCATAATAAAAATATAGATTATTGAATTGATATGTTATTATAATATGTTCACTAATATCTTCATTGCATTTGTTTATTAGGCCTACTACGACAATGCCTCATAGAGTAGGTCGAGGCTCATGGTGATGCATTACGGTGGATCAAAATCATTTGCATAGTATTAGTATGAGCTGGTAAGTATACATACATACATTTTTAATGATTTGTTAGAGTATAACTATGTCAATATACTTAGATTCATAAATTTTAGAGAGATATCAAGATAGGATAGCTGTTCGGGCGGATTGATGTCTACTAGAGGACCCATCATCAGACGATGGGCGAGTGGCTTTTCAGGACTAGGAAGAGACGTGTGAGTATTAAGTGATTAAGTTCTATTTCAATTTCATTATATAGTTTAGACTTTTGGTTATATTTACTTATTTCTTTAATTAGGGCCGTATGATGGAGATACTATCCCAGCCCCCAGCTGAGGGCTCTACCCTACCCTCAGATGATGATATCTATGATGAGGTGCTCGGTAGGTGATAGGAACGTGATGTTGTCGTTAAGACACCGTGTTTGTCAGTTTAATCCGACTTCTTAAAATCATTGGAAATGCGTAGATAGCAGTGAGTCCGATCGAATCCACAGGGAAGGTAGTGTTTTTAGATTTGAAATCTTTGATTTTTTAAAAGAAAAGAAGAAAAGGATTTGAGTTTTTGGAATTAGGAGTGATGTCGGAAAATTAAAAGTAAAAATTAAAAGATGCAGAAATTTAAATTTGGTACTAAGATCTATTAGTTAGATCTTAGCATCTACTTGCAATAAAATAAAAAGTAATAATTAAAGTACAAAAATTAAATTAAAATAAAAATTAAAAGCAAGAAATTAAAATGCAAAAATAAAATTTTTATTAATTAAAATTTTAAAATTTAAATACATAGAATGTAAAAAAAAAAGAAATAGCCTGATCTCTGATCTTGGATTGGCATTGGCAGAAAGATGGTGTAGAAGCCTGGCTCTTCTTCTCGGCACCCATTGCTTCGAAGCAGCCTTTAACCCATAGCCTGGCTTTGCCCTATACCAAAGCTTCACCTTGATCGAAGATGTTGATTTTTGAAGGCTTAGGGTCCTTTTTATAGTGCTAGGAGGGCTGGATATATTTTTCTAAAGGCAATATGGGACTAATGGCCTTTGTAATCATCAAAATCTAAAAAAAATTCAAATTAAAATAGCTCTGATATGACTCTGGTAGGTTTGGTGAAATCTGGCTATTCAATAGAAATCCAACGATCCAAAAATCATCAAAATCGGATGCAGATCAGCTCAGATCGGGTCGGATTAAATTCTGACCATCCGATCGCACGTTGATGGAGGAAATCTGGCTGCAAATCATGCGCCTGAGAGTTTGATCACCATCAGGAGTGTTCTGGATCATCGAATCATCACCTGGATCGAGCGCTGCCATCGATGGCGATCCGCATGATGTCTGTAGCTGAATCAAATTCGGAAGCAACCATAGCCGTCCGATCCTAACCGCAAACAACCACAGCCGTCCGATCGCGCAATCACTATTCCCATGGACCGCGTGGACTGGCCGCACCGCACACCACAACCAATCAGCACCTCTATTGTCGAGCAGAAAAGACTAAATTACCGTTGTGAGCCGCGATAAATTTTTGTAGACCCTTTAGGGGTCTAGGTTCGCCACGTGGCAAGCTCCGATTTACCGGATTTTGCTGAGCTGGTGGTCCACGCCTGGATCGTAACCGACTGATGGCTTCAATGGCTGAGTCGGCTTTGATGGCTTGGCTTGGCTTGGTGGCTCGACTTGCGGAGCCGGCTGAGTCATTTTCTTTTTTTATTTAATTTTTATTTATTTTATATCTTTAAAAATTCATATCTTTTTCGTTTTAGCTCCGTTTTACTTGAAATTTATTTTGTTGTGATCAAAAAAATGATCTCTTTCTATTGATAATAAAATTTTATTTTTTAATTTTTATTATTTTTAATTAATTTTTTAATTAATAAAAATATCAATTTCTCAAAAATTATATATAAATTGATTATTAATTTTTAAAAATTAATATCAATTAATTGATAAATTAATACTTTTTTTGGTGAATTTATGATACTTATCAGTAAGAGACCTAGCTATGTTGCGGGGTTGGGATATGGAGTTATGGCCCCTAGCTCCTCTTAAGCAACACATGTTTCTTGTGATGCTCGTCTGCATGAGACAGAGAGGAGACAAGTTGAGATTAAGAGGAGATATCAGGAGGAGATAGCGGACCTACAGTGGACCAATGCCGAGCTTTCATCCTAGCTTCAGGCATTTAGGGCGAAGCTCGATGAGTTATATCACCGTATGCCTCTTCTATCAACTTCTGATGTTCCTATTGATGCTTACGATCAGAACTCCGCCGATGATGATGATGATGCCTCCCCCACTGGTATTATTTTATATTCTTTTTAATTAATATATTTTTAATATTTATATTAGATAATTAGTTTGCTAACTTAATTTTTTAATTTAATGTAGGTTTATGATATGTCACCATCGATATGGAGTTTTATTTTAATTTGTTGTATTTTTTTTAAAGGACATGTAGTATGTACGACATTTTGTATATGTACATGTTTTTTTATATGGATGTTATATGGATATTTTAAAGTGAATGAATTTGATTTTGGGATGCATTTATTTATTATGTGGTTGTTATATCTAATGTTATCTATTATGTGGATGTCTACAGATTTTAAAAAATTTGTATAAATAAAATTATTTTTTTCTTTTAAAAATATTTATCGATGCAAAAAAAGTGTAGGTAAAGGTAAATAGCGATGATACTTAGCATCGATAAATGAAAATAATCATCACCAATATCTATGCCAACATGCCACTTTTAGCCATGCTTAATAATTACCAATGTAATTAAGCATCGCTAAATATTTATTGATGCAAATAGCAAAATCCAATATAAACAGTCACCAACAAGCATCCCAGCATGCCACCTTTGGCCACGCTTTACTATTATCGATGTAAATTTACGTCGCCAAATATTTTTCGACGTAACATAAGCATAGGTAAAAATATTTTTGCTGATATATGTTTTCATCGGTAAAAATATTTTTGCCCACATTTATTTTACATGGGTAAAATATTAGCGATGATAAATTATCATCGATAAATATTTATTTTTTGATGACTATTTTGCATAGATAATTAATTACCAACGTGTAATTAAACATCGATAAATCATAATTTTGCTGATGTAAATTTGGTAAACATCGACAAATGGAATCAACGATGTCACTTTTATCGATGTTTTTTTTTTGATGCATTTTACATTGGTAGATGTATTTAGCGATGCTTTTGCAAAATTTAGCTATGTTTTGTTTGCATAGCTAATTACCCTTTTTCTTGTAGTAAGGATTTCAGGGCTAGATTTTGAAACTTTTTCATGATCAGACAGCAAAAAACTAAAATTAATCAAAATTAATTTTAAATATCAAAGAATACCTTAGATATTATATTTTATTATATGATTATGGCATAACATTAAATCAAAAATTAAATATAAAAAAGAAACTAAAACATGTTGATCATATCAACATGCACTACATCTAATGCAGGTATAAAGAAAATAGATCAGATCTATTACATGTACAAGTTAGACATTCTAACTTGCTGATCTGGACTTGAGGATGATGTTGCAAGCCGTACACATGTCTGACATCTAGGAGTCATCCACACAAGCCCACAAATCATAATCAGAAGTCCTGATGCAGAAAATCAGTATAGTATGCTAGTACTATGATGATCCTTCTTTGAGTGTCGATCTGGTGCTTCTTTCTTCTGGATTTGGACTCTTCCAAAGATGAGAAGGAGGAAAGGAGATTTCAAAAGTGAGACATTCTCAAAATCTTAAAGAATGAGGAAGAGAAAAGATGAACACAGCAACTCTAGAAGAAGACCCTCTTCTTCTTCTCTTAGCTCTCACCTAGATGCCAAGCTTTGTGTCAATAAAATCCCAATGCCCAAGAACTCTTTCTCCCTGATTTTTGCATACCCAAAAGCCCTCTCAATGTTTTGGAATATATATAAAAATTAGCCTAAAATTCATTCTATATATAAAGATATAGAGGAGTCCATGTCTAGGTCAAATACTTAAACAAAGAATGTCCAATTTGGGCAAGACAAGGGGCGCCCAACTCTTGGGTGCACCCTCCAATATTTTTGGCATGGACCATCTGAGAAAGGTGCACAAAACCTTCTCCATTTTGCCATGAAAAATTGAGAGAAAATAGGGAGGAGGGTGACACACATGGGATGAGGAATTTTGGTTTTTCAAAACTCTATCACCTAGGATTTGAAACCAAAACAAATTCTCTACTTGACTAGGTCTACTACCTAATTTTCATATGTGAAAGAGAGCAGAGGAGGGCATGTGTGAGAAGGCCTGGAAGAGAAGTTTTTGTCACATAAAATAGAAGAGAAAGAGGGCGTGGGGTGTGGGGGCCTAAGGTGGTGCAAGATGGAATCCTAGTCTTACTAGGATTCCATCCATGACTTGGTTAAAATTATTTCTTAAACCAAATTAAACCAAAATCAATTCAACCAAATTAAATTAGGCCCTAACTCAATTAAATATTTAATTAAATCATATTAAATTAGATTTAATTTTGATTTAATTTTTTAATCAAATTATGAAATTGGGTTGACCTAAGTCCTAGTTGAACTAGGACCAGTTTTTTCCTTGCACATGGCTTATCCAATATGCCAATTGAACTTGATCCAATCAAATCCAAACCAAATCTAATTAAATCATATTCAATTAGACTTAATCTTAGTCTTTTGGCTTAATTAAATTAAAAAATTAGTAATCAAATTGCTAATCAATCCTCTTGCAATACTTGCGCTAGGTTAAACATCAATCATATTGATCATTTAATCATAGAACAATTCTTAATCATTGATCAACCATCCAATTGGATTGTAAACTCTAATGTGTATGACCTCATAAGTCCGAACCTAAGCCAGTAGTATAGAAATAAATTTTTGTACCAATCGAAGTAACCATCTAGTAATGGTACTCGACGGTCAAATAAGTCGAATGTATAGAAGAATATTCTTAGAACCTATGTGGATATAATTTTCATATAATTCATATCCTTGACCAAAATGCTTGTAAGACACCTCAGAGTTCAACAGTCAACTCTGATCTGGTTGTCCACATTGTATTTCAAAATATCAAATCCATCTGATGGATTATCCTGGCCAAGATTTTGATATATTGAAATACAGTGATACATTCTTCTCTAACTCTAGTCAATCCTATCTTGATCATACACCAACTTTGCAAGTACTTGACTGTGCTTAGAAGCCTTCCTTTACTAAATTAGAAATTTAGTTAGTCTGGTATCAAAGCATAATGTGTTGCTTGCAAGTCATTGAGGTGATTTTAGGTCTAAGAGATACTTATACCTATATCCCATTAGAGACATTCTCGATAGTAGAATGATCTAGAGTTGGTCACATTCAATGATAATGTACCCTTACATCTCACCCGTATGCCATACCAATGTCACCACACTTTCTGATTAAGAGGACAACCAACCTATATGGCATATAGCGACCTATGCTCGATAGATTTTGTCATCCTTATTAACAGCTTATCATTTGATTGTGAACAATTTTAAGGACTAATCGATAAATTCTCTCTTTATCAAATCTAAATAGTTTTATGAACTTCATCATAATAATGGATAACACACATTATTTTTATGGACTATTTTTATGGTAAACCTAAATAATTGGGTGACACACATTATTTATGAAAAGTCAAAATCTTGGATGACACACGTGGGACTTTACGATAAAAAATGCCAAAAAAATAATTTATTTATTAATGAATCAATTATAGATATTATTGGGGATAAATCCATGCCTACCAAAGTTTGGCTAAGATTTTGACTAAATCAGTTCCATCTGATTGTGGTTATAGAAATTGAACCTCAATCCGTAGGAATATTCAAGCTCTGAATCATTCTGGAATTACCAACCTCCGACACTATAGCCAGAGAATCTGATTGACGGGGAAGATCGATTTAAGATTCAACAAGATGTTGTGGATTCCTTCTCTAGGCAAGCTTGAATAGTGAATACTGTCCTAGAGAATCGGCCAAGTCTCCAGCACCTGCGCATTCCATTCAGCCGATCTACCTCCAACGACTGAACCCCCCCAATAGGTGAACTCCTTCCAAATTCCCCCAATAGGCAAACTCCTCTAGCAGCCGAATTCGTTCTGTATTTCCCCAATAGGCGAACTCCTCTAGCAGCTAAATTCCTTTCGGACTCCTCCAATAGGCGAACTCCTTCCAGATTCTCCCAATAGGCGAACTCCTCTAGTAGCCAAACTCCTTCTAGACTCCAATAAGCGAACTCCTTCTGGATTCCCCCAATAGACAAACTCCTTCCGAATTCTTCGAATAGGCAAACTCCTTTAGCAGTCGAACTTCTTTTGGATTCTTCCAACAAGTGAACCCCTCTAGCAGTCGAATTCCTTCTGGACTCCTCCAATAGGCGAACTTCTTTCGGATTCTCCCAATAGGCGAACTCCTCTAGCAGCCAAACTCCTTCCTAATTTCTCCAATAAGCGAACTCCTCTAGCAGTCGAACTCCTTTCGGATTCTCCCGATAGGCGAACTCCTCTAGCAGCCAAATTCCTTCCGAACTCCTTCAATAGGCAAATTCCTTCCAGACTCCTCCAATAGGTGAACTCCTTTCAGATTCCCCCTAGTAGTTGGGTTCCTCCATTAGGCAAATTCTTTCTTAGGTTTTTCCTCTAGAAGAGCTGCATGCAGATCTCTCCAGTAGGTCTACTTTCTGATTCTAGAAGAGTCTTCTTTCCTACACAAATCCGACCTCGGACATGGCATGAACCAACCCACACCCGAACTATCTTAGAGGAGTCTGAACTACATCAGAATTGATATAGCTCAAAGATCATCACCAACCAATGCCTACTCCTCCAAACTTTGACTATCAAATTTCAAATGGATTGACACCTCGCCACAACAGAAACTATCCTCCATAACAACCTCCACGTGGCCTCGAGTAGCCCACTATCCGATAGTTGTGGCTGTCACTATCAATTTATTATAGATTCCATCTATAAAAGAGACCCTTCAGATATATTTTCTCCAAACTCTCTTCTCCTTCTCAATACTCTGCAACTTTCTCGAATGAGTACTTCATTTCTGTTGGTCGAAAGAGCTAACTTGATCACTGAAGGGTCTTGCCGGAGCCACCCCCCAGGCTCTGGATGAGACTTGTTTTGCAGGTCACCGATGATGATTTCTTCTTCTCCGACTCTGGTGCTTCTCTGATGATGATCAGATTTTGTACCAATAGTATTGATGCTGAAGGAAGGAACCTCTATTCCTGAGGTTTTCTTATTCTTAAAGGAGTGCTCAGCAGCAATCTCTCTTCTTCTTTAGAATCCTTTTCAAAAAAAATGCCTCTCAAAAATGCTTCAACCTGGTGATCAATGACCTCTACAGTCAGATCCCACTTAGATCTGTCCGCTTCCACTTCAGCTCCAACAACTTAAGCTCCACCTATAGGCATGGTAGATGCGGGCAGTTCAACCTGCAAGTCCAGTAGGTTTGCAGTCTCATGGAGGTAGTGCAGGCCATGCAGTGGCAGACTTCGATGCTAATTCGATCGAAGCAAGCTTCTCCAAAGCCCCATGATCCGATCTGGGGATGGTCAACTTGGGCTAGCTAGCTGGTGACCTTCAAAAAAAAGAAGCAGAGAGCCGAGAGCCCCTGATCATGACTCTACCCTTAGGAGAACTTTACCTTCGTTCAGCCAAAAGATCTTAGAAATCCACGATCGAGAGAATTTGGATTGAAAACTACAAGAGATGAACCGATGGATCGAGGAATTCTACCATGCTCGCCCCTCTCATGGTAGTGATATCTATATCGATCCTCCTTTCTCCTAGTGCATCATGTAGGTACCGATCTCGTCGAACTTCAAGCTCCCTCAATTTGAGAGCTATGATGGAATCTTAGATCTGGTTGATCACTTGGAGGCCTTCTGAATGATGATGCTGCTTCATGACATACCAGACGTCATTCTCTATCAAGCCTTTCCATCCACCCTAGAGAGAGCCACCAGAAACTGGTACTCGACCTTCAAGCTAAATACCATTTTCTCTTTTGACCATATGAGCCATTAGTTTGCAGCTCATTTTGTTAGTAATCGACGTTCTAGGTGGGGCTCGAAATCCCTCATCAACATCAAGCAATAGGAGGGAGAATCTATCTGACCTTTTGTTAATCGATTCAATGTCGCTGCGCTAGTGGTCCGAAACCTAAACCAATCTATTGCGATGGCCGTGCTAAAGGGCGGCCTTTAGAAGAACAATCTACTATTCTTCCTAGAGAAAAGTATCTTAGGGATTTTTTTGATATGCTAGCTTGGGCTGAAGGATATGCCAGGATGGAAGAGGCCTTCAAGGCCAAGGACAATGAAGCCATTGGAGAGCGGCGAATTGGTGAGCCGGATAGGCCCACTAAGGAAGGAAAGCTGAGTGAAGCTCGACCACGCTCCCAAACACTTCCTGAGTGTAAGCGAGTTCGAACACCTCTCCAAGCTCGAAAGTAGGAAAGCCCCAATAGAAAGGCATGATGGGGTTCCCCCCTTCGAAGGTTCCATAATTGTGCCCCCTTCAATACTCTAAAAATGCAAGTGTTGATGGAGCCGAGGTTTGAAAGCATATGCTCCCATCCTCACAGACGCATCCCAAATAAGTTTTGCCTCTATCATTGTGACCATGGTCATGATACTAAAGAATCTATTCAGCTCCAAGATGAGATCGAGGAGCTTATCAGGCAAGATAGACTCGGTCGATTCCTACAGCATCGACCTGAAGGATGGGAAGATCAGCCAAGGGCATTGCCGCAACCAGAACCACAAAGGAAGGAGCAACAGGCGGATTGGCCACCCCTTAGCATCATCAACACCATCTCAAGGAGACTTCAGTGAGGGGAGGCTAGCGGGTCAGTCAAGCTTGGAAAGAGATGGAGAACTGAAGAGCCCATCACTTTCACCAACGACGATGCTCAAGGAATCTAGTTTCCGCACAATGACACAGTTGTAATCTCTTTAAACATTACTGACTATGATGTGCGCTACATTTTGGTAGATAATGGAAGCTGTGTTAATGTTTTATTTTATGATGCTTTCTCAAAAATGTCCTTACTCAATAACCACTTAGGACCTATGAACTCTCCATTGGTAGGCTTCACTGGCGATGCCATGCCAGTTGAGGGCATAATAACTTTGACTATGACTGCAGGGCAACGCTCGAAGCTAGTTAAGGCATAGATCGATTTTCTAGTTGCAAAGGCTTTATTTGCCTACAATGCTATTCTCGACCGATCTGATTTGAATGTGCTCCGAGCAGTGGTGTCAACTTATTATCTAAAGGTGAAGTTTCCAATGAGCTGTGGAATTGAAGAGATCAAGGGAGATCAGGCATTGGCAAGACGTTGTTACTCCATTGCCCTACAAAAAAACATCCAACCTGACCTTTGTCCTGTTGATGGGCTGGATGTCCGTGACAACCTTACCGAGGAGCGGGGCGATCCTATGGAGGACCTCGTATCTATGCCTTTAAACAATGGGAGTGCGGAGCACACTGTGCAGATTAGCTCCAACTTAGGGGATGAGGTTTGGAAGCAACTCATCATCTTTCTCAGAAAGAATGTGAACGTCTTCACCTGGGTCTCAGCGGATATGCTAGGAATTGATGCCAAGGTCATGAAACATCGGTTGACCGTTGATCCTAAGTATTGGCCAGTAGAAAAGAAGATGCGCAACCACATCCCAGAGAGACAGAAAGTAATTGTAGAAGTAGGCAAGCTTCTCAAAGCTGGATTCATCTGAAAAGTTAACTACTCGAGCTAGATCTTAAATGTGGTTCTCATCAAAAAGGCAAACGGCAAGTGGAGGATATGTATAGACTTCAAAAAGCTGAACAAAGCCTGCCCAAAAGATAACTACCCTCTATCTAGGATTGATCAATTGGTAGACGCAACCTTGGGCCATGAGCTCCTCACCTTCATGGATGTCTTTTCTGACTATAACCAAATATGGATGGCACCAGAGGATGAGGAGAAAACTACTTTTGTTATTGATCGTGGTCTTTACTATTATAGGGTTATGCCTTTTGGACTCAAAAATATAGGGACAACGTACCAATGCCTTATCAACAAGATCTTCAAGGAGCAGATCGGCAACAACATGAAAGTGTATGTGGATGACATGCTCGTCAAGAGTCGAGCTTCAATAAACCACATCGCTGACCTCAAAGAGACCATCAATGCACTTAAGAAGTACAAGATGAAGCTAAACCCGATCAAGTGCGCCTTTAGTGTGACCTCAGAAAATTTTCTAGGATTTATGGTGTCAAGATACAGGATTAAAGCAAATCCAATGAAAAATCGAGCTATTCAGGAGATGACTGCTCCAAAAAAAATTGAAAAAGTTCAATGCTTGACTAAAATAGTGGCATTCCTAAATCACTTCATCTCGAGATCGGTCGAGCGATGCATGCCCTTCTTCCAAGTTTTCAAGCAACCAAAGAACTTCTGATGGACGACGGAGTGCCAACGGGCATTTGAGGAGCTTAAAAACTATCTCAGCTCACCCCCACTACTGGCTAGTCTAAACCTAGAGAAGAATTATTCTTGTACCTAGTAGTATCCCCGACGGCCTTGGCAGCAGTCCTGATCAAGGAGGAAGTGAAGATGCAGCTACCAGTCTACTACATAAGCCGGATCCTGAGGGATGCAAAAATCAGATACTCTAAATTAGAAAAATTAACTTACTCTCTTCTAATTGCTGTCAGGAGACTCTGATCTTACTTTTAGGGACACACCATAATGGTCCTCATGGATCAACCAATAAAAGCAGTCCTTCATCGAACTGATGCTTCCAGAAAAATCACAAAATGGGCAATCAAGCTCATGAAGTTTGGCATCAATTATCGACCCTGGCCATCAATTAAAGCTTAGATATTGATAATTTTATAGTAGAATGTACCATTTCAGATGAAGCCGAGTTTGAACAGAATGAGATCGGCATCCCATGGTTGTAATCGAGCCTCCCCAAAGAGTGTTTTGACCTTTCCAAAGATTTTTTAGCCTTGTATGTGGATGGTTCGTCCAACTCTATTGGAGCAGATGCGGGGTTGGTCTTAGTCAACCTCAAGGGAGTCGTCATCGAATACGTGTTATGCTTCGAATTTTCTGCAACTAATAATGAAGCCGAATATGAAGCACTGATCACCGGGTTAAAAATAGCAAGAGCATTAAAAGTAGATCGACTTCAAGTCTATAGTGATTCTCAATCAGTGGTCGGCCATGTTAGTGGCAACTATGAAGCACGGGAGGAAAGTATGATGAAATACCTTGAGAAAGTAAAGGATTAGACTTTGACCTTCGATAGTTTTGGCATTCGATAAATTTTGAGGGCAGAAAATATAAGAGCCGACATCCTCTCTAAATTAACCACTTTAGCCCCAGCCAAACTGTCCAAAGAAGTATATTTTGAAACTCTAAAATGCCCATGCTCAGAGGAATCACAGCTTGTTATGCAGATGGAGCACGAGCTGAGCTGGATTGACCCGTTAGTTGCGTATCTCAAAGAGGAAGTTCTTCCTCATGATCCGAAAGAAGCTCGAAAACTCGGGAATCAAGCCTCCTGAAACATTTTGTATGAGGGCAAGCTGTATAAAAGATTGTATTCGCTACCACTTTTGAGATGTCTCTGACCTTCAGAGGCTGACTTCGTATTATGGAAAGTGCACGAGAGAATTTATAGAAGTCATGTAGGAGCCAGATCCCTATCACAAAGACTACTTCGGCAAGGGTACTATTGGCCGATCTTATACCACGACTCTATAGAGTATGTTAAGAAATGTGATCGCTATCAGAGAAATGCAAACATACAGAGATAGCCGACCTCCGAGCTTACTCCACTAAGCACACCTTGGCTATTTGCGTAGTGGAGAATGGATATACTTGACCCTTTTCCAATGGCATCCAGACAATGGAAGTTCCTCCTAGTTGCGATCGACTACTTCACCAAATGGTTCGAAGCCGAACCACTAGCAAAAATTACTAAGGCCAAGGTACAAGACTTCATCTGGAAGTCAATCATCTATCGATTTGATCTATCCTGAACTCTCATAATAGATAATAGATGATAGTTTACTGGGATGAGGTTCACCGAGTTCTGCGAAGATCTAAACATCTTCCATCACTTCATGTCAGTGGCCCATCCATAGGCAAATGGTCAAGCAGAGATGACCAACAAAATTTTACTGTAGAGCATCAAGGCAAGGCTTGAAAGAGTAAAAGAAACTTGGGCGAATGAACTCTACCACGTCCTTTGGGTGTACCAAACTACTCATAGGCTACCAACTGGAGAAACACCATTCGCCCTAGCCTTTGTGATGGAGGCAGTCATCCCGATCGAGTTTAAACTTCCATCAGCATTGGTCATGGCCTTCAATGAGTATCGTAATTCATAGAACCTCAGAGTCAATCTCGATCTATTGAAAGAAAAGGAAGAAGATTCCCAAGTTTGGATGGTAGCCTATAAACGAAGAGTAGCCAGATACTATAACTCTAGAGTAAAAAGCAAAGCATTCAAAGTGGGGGACTTGGTGCTCCAACAAGCATTCATTTCGAAGCCTCAAGAGTACGGAAAGCTCATCCTGAATTGAGAAGGTCCGTATATAGTGAAGGAGGTCATCTGGCCCGAAACTTATCACTTAAAGGAGCTTGGAGGGGTGACACTTCCATGGCCTTGGAATTTGGAAAACTTAAGAATGTACTACTAGTAACTTTTCTTCAATAAAGTTCTTTCTATTTTAATATCATTACTTCTTAACACAAAGATTGTGTAATTATAACTTTGAAGCAACCAAAAGTGGTCCGTTAGGAATAGGAGGAGAACCTTATCCTAACATGAGCAAGGTCGAAGGCCTTGTTGAACTAAGATGAGATGAGGGGAGAGGCCCTACCAACGGCCCTAATGTGCCCCTACAGCCCATTAGGAACAGGAGGAGAACCTCATCCTAACATGAGCAAGATCGAAGATCTCATTGAACTAAGATGAGATGAGGGAAGAGGGCTCTACCAACGACCCTAATGTGCCCCTACAGCCTATTAGGAACAGAAGGAGAAGACGAGATGAGTGGAGAGGCCCTACCAACGATCCTAATGTGCCCCCATAGCCCGTTAGGAACAAATAGAGAACCTCTTCCTAACCTGAGCAAGGTCGAAGGCCTCGTTGAACTAAGACGAGATGAGGGGAGAGGCCCTACCAATGGTCCTATTGTGCCCCTACATTCCATTTGGAACAGGAGGAGAACCTCGTCCTAACATGAGCAAGGTCGAAAGCCTCATTGAACTAAGATGAGATGAGGAGAGAGATCCTACCGATGGCCCTAATGTTCTCCTAAAGCCCATTAGGAATAGAAGGAGAACCTCATCCTAATGTAAGCAAAGTCAAAGGCCTTGTTAAGCCAAGACGAGAACCTGTCGATGGATTCGATGAACCTCTACGATCATACAAGGGGTGGAAGGTCAAGGCCATGCTGATTTAAAATGAGGAAAAGGCCAAGGCCCTACTAACGATTGATGAGCACATTCCGCTATGATTGCACCAAATGTTAAAGAAAAAATCCCATCCCACCTAGAAGTAGGAAATCCAGCAGGACCAAAAAATCCTTCAAACTTCAACAGTCTCCATCTTACTCCCATCCTTCGAACTTCGAACTTGAGAGTAGGGAGGCTAGTGTTGGGGATAAATTCATACCTACTGAAGTTCGGCTAAGATTTTGACTAAATCAGTTCCATCTAGTTGCGGTTTTAGAAACTAAACCACAATCCGCAGGAATATTCAAGCTCTGAATCATTCTAGAATGGCCAACCTTCGACACTGTAGCCAAAGAATCTGATTGATCGGAAAGATTGATTTTGGATTTGATAAGATATTACAGATTTCTTCTCTAGGCAAGCTTGAGCAGTCAATACCACCCCAGAGAATCGGCCAAGTCTCCAACACTTGCGCATCCCATTCGACCGACTCCCTCCAACGATCGAACTCCTCCAATAGGCGAACTTCTTTCAGATTCTCCTAACAGGTGAACTCCTCTAGTAGCCAAACTCCTTCTAGATTCTTCCAATAGACAAACTCCTCTAGTAGTCAAATTTCTTTCGGACTCATCCAACAGGTGAACTTCCTCCAAATTCTTCCAATAGGCGAACTCCTCTAGCGGCAAAACTCCTTCCAGACTCAAATAGGCAAACTCCTTCTGGATTTTCCCAATAGGCAAACTTCTCTAGCAATCGAACTCCTTACAGATTCTCCCAACAGGCAAACTCCTCTAGTAGTCAAACTCCTTCTAGATTCTCCCAATAAGTGAATCCCTCTAGCAGTCGAATTTTTTTTGGACTCCTCCAATAGGCAAACTCCTTTCGGATTTCCCTAACAGGCGAACTCCTCTAGTAGTTGAACTCCTTCCAGACTCCAACAGACGAACTCCTTCTAGATTTCTTTAATAGGCAAACTCCTCTAGTTGCCAAACTTCTTTCGGATTCCTCCAATAGGAAAACTCCTCTAGCAGTCGAATTCCTTTCAAACTCCTTCCATACGTGAGTTCCTTCTGGACTCCTCTAACAGGCAAACTCCTTTCGGATTTCCTCCAGTAGTTGCGTTCCTCCATCAAGCAAATTCTTCCTCAGATTTTTCCTTCAGAAGAGCTACGCACAGATCTCTCCAGCAGATCTACTTCCTGATTCCAAAAGAGTCTCCTCTCCTACACAAATTCGACCTTGGATATAGCATAAACTGACCCACACTCAGACTATCTTAAAGAAGTTTGAACTCCTCTAGAATTGATATAGCTCAAAGGTCATCTGATGCCTACTCCTTCAAACTTTGACTATCAAATCTCAAACTCCACGTGGTTTCGAGCGGCCCACTATCCAATAGTTATGGCTGTCACTATCAGTTTGTTACAGGCTCAGTCTATAAAAGAGATCCTCCAGATATATTTTCTATAGGCTCTCTTCTCCTTCTCAATACTCTACAACTTTCTTGACTGAGTACTCCATTTCTGTTGGTCGAAAGAGCTGACTTGATCATCAAAGGGTCTTGTCGAAGCCACCCCTAGGCTTTGGATGAGACTTATTTTGTAGATCACCGATGGTGATCTCTTCTTCTCCGACTCTGATACTTCTTCGATGATGACTAGATTTTGCACCAACAGATATAATACAGCAAAACCATTAATAGGCTGATGATTGACTTTAAAATATATTTTTTAATAGATTGATGGTGCTCTCAAGCCTTAGAAGGCCATGGGAGGAGTTAGGATATTGGCTCCGAAAGACTAGGATAGGTGTGGTCCTAGGGCTAGGATAGGAGTAGTCCTAGAGTGGAGGTGGCATGTAGCTCTCCATGGGGTTGAGATTCAGGTGTGAGGATCTTAAGAGGCTTGATAGGTACTCCAAAGATCTTGGAATAAAAGATGGAATAAAGAACCAGAGCAAGAAGAAGTATTACCTAAGAAAAAGGGCTAGCACATAGGTAGAGCTAGCTCAGTTTCAAGTTGAGCGGGCCCAGATTAAGATCGAGCTGGCTTAGATAAAGATCGAACTAGCCCTCTCAGGCAGATAGTAGATAGTGTTCAGGAGTCTATGGCATGGGACATAGCCGAGCCAGCTCGAACGTGGCTAATAGATTTACACTAGATTTTCTATTTGGTTTTGGTTTGGGTTTAATCCAATAAATGTTAAGACCTAGTTTGAGAGGTCTTAAGGAGGCTAATTCATGTATGGATCGGATTTAGATATAGGGGATGAGAGAATATAAAATCATGGATGTACATAGGTTTGGATGAGTGCTTTCACATCTTGGATTAGCCTAGAAGAGTTTTTCAGTTGGAGTTTGGGTTTATTAAGATTCATATGATATAGCAAAAATTCTAGGATATATAAATCTAGGTATTATAACTTTTGCAATAGAGTAGATTATAATTGAGCTTTTCTTCCTAACTCTCTTCTCTCTTCTTTCTGGTTCCAATGCCAAAACCTAGGCATGATCCCCTTTCTCTCTTCTTCTTAGATCTTCCTTAGTTTGCTGGTTTAACACCCAGGTTCGCACATGATATCAGTCCATGACTGTGGTTCTGAGCAGCCGATTGATCTAATAGTTTGTATTAAAGCCCAACTGAGCATGGAGAAGGAAGATGATCAAGTTTCAATAGAGGATCAGCAGCAAGGATCAGATCTAGGTTTTATCTAGATTTTGTGAGGAAGGAAGAGATCTAGGGGCTGCTATCCATCCTCTCTAGTCAAGGTAATTTTTAGATCTACCTAGTTATTGTTATTTGATTTGGGTTAATCATGAAGAATAGCTGGTTGAAGGTGGGATTTAAGAAGTTTAATGGTAAAGAAAGTTTTATGATATGGAAGGTTAGGATGAAGGATCTACTAGTTTAGATGGGATTGGATTCAGCCTTGGAGGATAGGTCAGTGAAGATGATAGAGAAGGTGTAGATGTCCTTAGAGAAAAGGGCATGTACCATAATTAGGGCTTGTCTGGCAGATGAGATTTTGTATGGTGTGTTGGAGGAGAGAATAGTCAAGAGTCTATAGTCAAGGTTACACCAATTGTACATGAAAATAAATATGTGCAATAAGTTGATGCTTAAGAAGTAACTATGTAGCCTTTGGATGCAGGAGGGCAAAGATGTTATGGGACATATTCAGCGGTTTGACTAGATGAACATGGATTTGCTTAACATTGGAACAGATCTTGAAGAGAAGAACAAGAGTTTATTGCTACTATGTTTGCTACCTGGGAACTTCGATCCGTTGGTGACAACACTGCTGTATGGTAAGGAGACACTGGTGTATGAGAAGGTTGTGTAAGTGCTCAGGTCCAATAAATAGTGGAAATGGATGATGAAAAGGAAAATCTTCCAGGACGGTCTCATAGTTTTAGAAAGGCTAAGAAAAGGAAAGAAGAAGGATGAGCAGAAAGGCAATAAGGAGTCTAGGAGATGCTAAAAGTATGGTGAAGCAGGGCACTTTAAGCAAAAGTATCCACTTTGGAAGAAGTACAACGTAAGATAAAAGTTAGATTCAATTGGTATAGTTACTAAAGGAGAAAAGTAGGATGAGCTCTTGTTTGTTTTGGAAGAGCTTGTGGAGAGCAGTGTATCTAAGATGGTTTCAAAAGGGTTCATGGAGTGAGGGCTTGGAGGAGCAGCGACGGTATTCGAGATGCAACGATAGGCCCAGTAATGTGATGGTAGGTGGTTGGCCTTGGATGACTCAGCTACAAAGTTAGGATCTTCTATGGCATCAAGAGGACTTTAGTTTCAGGTGGAGCACTGGGCAGAGATGGATTCACAAGCAGAGGTAGCTATGACATTGGTTCAGAATTGAGAGGTACAGAGGAAGGAGTGATATCTCAGCACTAGCATTGAACATGCACAGTTCTAGATGGACCAGCATGTGTAGGTGGATAGGCATTATTTTGAGAAGATCATAACAGGGTATGCAGCGAGTGTTGGTACAGAAATGCTATAGATTCTCCTGAAAAGTCTAGAATAATTCATGCGGCTACTAAGCAGAAGGATGCCTACAACTCCAAGGATGGTGCAAAGGAGCAGGCTAAGGTCTTCAGTGGTAGGGATGGTCATCCCAAAGGCCTCAAAGAAAGCTCAGTAGCTAAAAAAGAATGACGGTGGCAAGGTGTGCACAAAGAGTTATCAGGCTATGCAACGATAGCAGGATCGTGCAGGAGGATATTGCCAAGTGTGCCAAGGCTTGAGCATACCAAGATGGAGATTATAAGGATCGGTGATGCTCCCAAGCCTTAGGAGGCCACAAGAGAAGTTAATTGTTGGCTCTGGAAGATTAGGATAGGTTTGGTCTTAGTGTTAGGATAGAAGTTATCCTAAGTGGAGGTGTTAGATGTGTGCCCTAGATGCCAAATTGGCTGACACTTATAATACACTTCTAAGAATAATTTTATAATTTTAACTATAAATTAATAAAAAAATTATTTTTCTATCACAGTGTATATTTAAAAGTGTTTATGATATATCCTTTGAGTTAATGGTAATGATAATTCATATTTTCAAGAGTTGAAAATTTAAGACATGAATTTTCATAATTAACTCATAAACTACTCTCAATCGTAGGATCGTCATGAGGATGGTGATCAATTTGGAAGGTTGGTGTATGATCTCTTTCTTAAGATAGATAAGTCTTATATCTTTGGTGTGGACATATCAGAGCGAAAGTATAGGTACTCGTTAGAGAATGAGGACACTGAGCATGACCATCTTGAGCAGTCATAAGGAAATCTACCTTCTCATCAATGACTGGCTCGATGCTGTAGTTGTGTGTCATGTTCTTTAACCTAAGGTATATCAGTAGTTCACTTTGAGTGTGTTATAGTTTGACTACACCATAACTCAGTCTTCTAGCCATTCAAAATCCTGAGGTGTATGTTGGCTATAGCATGTTCATTGTAGGAACTGGATTGCACCAAGATAGGATCTATCAACCTCGATAGTAGAAGAGTAGTTCTATGATAATCATGAGATCGAGTCCTTAACTCCAAGGCCATGGCAGTGTAATATAATAGAAAAGAATTTTCTATTAGGGTTTCACATTGGACTCAAATTGAATGATTCATTCATATGACGGATGTTGGATTTTGATGAGTTTAACTTAAACCGTAATCCTGTCGGAACTCATGATAGTAGAATCGATTCACATAGATAACTGCACCATGAGGTTTGCTTTTAGTTCTAATGGGTTGCCACCATATGCTGCTAGGTATCACTAGTGGATTTTGGGAGCAATTAGAATGGTCTTGATGATCGATCATTCTAATTATATGAATCAGAAAAGTTTTGATCCATCGAAAGATGTTTCGAAGATGTCAATGATAGAGGTCACGATATATCTCATTACTATATAGAATTGAACCTAACTAGGTCATATATATAAGGGTTTGAGTCTGGTTGTGAATAATTAGACTGAGTCTGCTAGCACATGATTGAACCTGACATTCTCCTTCTATAGTATTTCTGGTTCGTCACGGATGAGTTTGACTCAACCAAAACCATGACTAGAGCTTGGGTTGTCCTAATTCATCAAATGGTTTTTAGGATAACACCTACCATTTCTGGTCACTTGCCTTTTCTGTCGCTCGCCAGAGTCAAAGGTTGACCCAATTGTAAGAAAGAAGGGATTTGGGGTGCACGCCCTTGGAGATTTTCCAGGGGCACGTACCCCCACTTTTTGGTATGGCATGGAGATGGTGCACATCCACCTAGGCATGTGCCCAAAGTGGATAGGCTTTGACTTGGTCAAATTTCAAATTTGGCCACTCGAAGAGGTTTGATAGAGATCAAACTGAAAGAACTAGATCTAGGGTTTCACGGGTAGATCTTGAAACTTTTTTAAGATCTTATAGTGAAAGACTTAAATAAAATAAATATTTATTTAAATAAATATGCAAACACCTAGATCTCAGATCTATTACATGATCAAATCATGATATTAAATTAAAAATTAAAATCAAATAAAAAAGAAAAGGTTGATCAAATCAACCTAGATCTACACTACATCAAATATAGGTATGAAGTTAATAGATTAGATCTATTATCTGAGCAAGTTAGATGTTCTAACTTGCTGGACCGGGCTTGAGTATGAAGTCATGAGCTACACACACATCCGGCCTCAAGGAGTCATCCACACGAGCCCACCAACACGATCGAAGATCCTAATGCAGGAAATCAGCACAATATACTAGCATTGTGTTGATCTCTCTTCGACGGTCGATCCGATACTTTCTTCTTCGAAACGTGGACTCTCAAAAATATCAGAAAGAAAGAAAGAGGATTTGTGATGCTGAGACATCTCTCAAAATCTCACAAAAAGAAGGAAGAGATTTAGAACAAAAACCCTAGAAGAACACCCTCTTCTTCTTCTTTGTTCCTTTTCTAGACACCCTGATTTGTGTTTTTAATATCTCCATGATCTAGATGAATTTTTTGCTAATTTTTCTACACCAAATAGACCTATTAAATGTCTACAATCCATGAAAATTTCAGCCAATTTTTTTTTTTAAAAAAAGATATGTAGAGACCAAGTTAAATAAAAAATGTAGACTAGGAAGGACCAAATAAGGAAAGTTGTTGGGGCACCCAACTCTTGGGCGCCCCCACCTTTTTTTTCTACCATGGATCAGCAAAGCGGGTGCATAAGAAAACCCTCTTTTACAATGGAAATCAAAGAAAATAAAGAAAGATGGGTCGGCACACAATGGGAAGAAGATTTGGTCAACAAGGATTCTATCTCATGAAATCCTTAAGCAAAACTAATTCCCCTTTTGACTTGGTCTTCCAACAAACTTCCATAGGAGAAAAAAGGAAGAGAGAAGGGAGGCATGAGAAATCTTTAAGCATGAAGAATTTTATGAAAAAACACAAAGAGAAAAGGGTGGGGCATGAGGATTAGGTGGCGCACGGAATAGGGGGTCCTAGTCACACTAGGACTCCTATTTTGACTTGGTCAAACAAGGTCATTTAACCAAATAAAATAAGAGTAAACCAATCCAATTAAATAAGGCCATAATCTATTTAAAGACTTAATTAAATTATATTTAATTTAATTTAATTTTAATTCAATTTTTAATCAAATTAGAAAATTGGATTGACCCGAGTCCTAGTTAGACTAGGACTAGTTCTTTCTTGCACTTGACTTATCTAATAAGCCAATTGGACTTGATTCAATCAAGTCCAAACCAAATCTAATTAAATTATATTTTATTAGACTTAAGGTTTAATCAAATTAAGTCAATTAGCAATCAAATTCCTAATCAATTCTCCTGCAACACTTGTACTAGGTTAAATACCAATCATATTGATCGTTTAACCCTAAAATGATTCTAAATTGCTGATCAACCATCCGATTGAAATATGAACTCTAATGTGTATGACCTCATAGGTCTGAACCTAAGCTAGTAGCATAGGAATAAATTTTTATACCAATCAAAATGACCATCTAGCAATGATATCCGATGGTTAGATAGGTCGAAAGGTGTAGAACACCATCTTTAGAACCCATGCGAATACAGTTTTCATATAATTCATCCCCTTGACCATAATGCTCATAGGACACCTCAGAGTTTAACTGTCAACTCTAATCAGGTTGTCCATATTGTATTTCAAAATATCAAATCTATCTGATGGATTATCCTGACCAAGGTTTGCTATATTGAAATACAATGATACATTCTTCTCCAACTCTTGGAGTGGTCAATTCCATCTTGATCATACTCCAACCTCGCAAGTACTTGACTATGCCTAAAAGCATTCCATTGCTGAATTAAAAATTCAGTTAGTTCGGTACCAAAGCACAGTGAGTTACTTGCAAGTCACTGAAGTGATCTCAGGTCTAAGGAATACTTATACCTATATCCCATTAGAGATATTCTCGACAGCAGAATACTCTAAAGTGGGTCACGTTCAATGATAATGTATCCATACATCTCACCTGTATGCCATACCAGTGTCTCCACACTCCTTGGTTAAGAGGACAACCAATCTATATGGCATATAGCGATCTATGCTCGATAGATGCTGTCATCCTAATTAACAGCCTATCATTTGGTCGTGAATAAATTTAAAGACTAATCGATAAATCCTCTCTTTGTCAAAACTAAATAGTTCTAAGGACTTCATTACAATAATAGAGTTTATTAGAAGATGTAAATTTATGATGAAAAAAAAAGTCAAAAAAAATTTATTAATTAATAAATCAATTACAATATCTCAACCATCAACAGATTGATGATTGACTTTGGAACATAATTTCGAGCAACTCTCATTTATCGTAAAGCCATTCGGTACAGTATCTAATACCCATCTTCGACTTATGGTTGTCGAACTCCTTGCTTGCCAGGGCTTTAGTGAAGGGGTCGACTAGATTCTTTTTTCCATCGATCTTCTAAAGGTTGATGTCACCACGATCCACGATCTCATGGATCAAATAAAAGCGGCATAGAATGTGCTTTGTCCACTGGTGTGCCTTCGGATCCTTTACCTGAGCTATGGCGCCAGTGCTGTTGCAGTAGAGTAGGACTTGACCATCAATGGAGGATGCTATTTCGAGCTTGATAATGAACTTTCTCAGCCACACAGCTTTCTTTGCTACATCTGATGCTGTCATGTACTCTGCTTCACAAACAGAGTCAGCCACTGTATGCTGCTTGAAACTTTTCTAGTAGATGGCTCTATCATTTAGAGTAAAGATATATTCCGACACACTTTTACTGTCATCATGGTTAGATTGAAAGCTGGAGTATGTAAACCCCATAAGTTTCAGATCTGACTCACCATAAACCAACCATTGGTTCTTAGTATTTTTCAAATACTTAAGAATGGTTTTAATCACCTTTCAGTGATTTTCTTCAAGGTTAGACTGGTATCTACTCACCACTCCTAGTGAGTATGCCACGTCTGATCTCGTACATATCATTGCATATATAATAGACTCCACTATCAAAGTATATAGGATTCTACTCATACGCTCTCTCTCTCTTCAGGAGTTGTCGGACAATCCTTCTTAAAGAAAAACTTTTTGGCCTATCGGGAGATAGCCCTTTTTGAAACTCTCCATGCTGAACCTCTTCAGCATAGTTTATATATACGTGGACTAGGATATACCAAGCATTCTTTTAGATTTATCCCTATATATTTTCATCCCTAGGATGTAGGATGCTTCACCCAAATCCTTTATAGAGAACTGTGATGATAATCAAACTTTTATTCCTTATAGTGTGAGGATGTCATTTCTGATTAAGAGAATGTCATCCACATACAAAATAAGAAATACCATTACTGGACCATTTGTCTATTTGTAAATGGAAGGTTCTTCTCTGTTCTTAATGAAGCTATACATTTTAGTCACTTTATCAAAATCCATATTCCAACTCCAAGATGTCTGCTTCAATCCATAAATGGATTTCTGAAGCTTGCACACCTTGGACTCATCTGTGATTGTGAACCCTTCAGGTTGTATCATATATACCTCTTCGGTCAGCTCACCATTTAGAAAAGTTGTCTTCACATCCATCCGCCAGATCTCATAGTCCAGATGGACAGCAATGGCAAGCATGATTTGAATGGATTTGAGTATTGCCATAGGAAAGAACATCTCATCATAGTCAATACCATAATGTTGACAATACCCCTTGACAACCAAATGGGCTTTATAGGTCTCCACCTTTTCATCTATGCCCCTCTTCCATTTGAAGATCCATTTACATCCAATGGATTTAACCCCTTCAGGTGGGTCAACTAATGTCCATACATCATTGACCTTCATGGAATCCATTTCAAATCTCATGGCTTCTAGTCATTTCTTAGAGTTGGGTCTCTGCATCGCATCCATATAAGTGATCGAATCCTCATCATTCTCATCGAGTTCGATGGGATCACCATCCTAGATCAAGAATCTATAGTATCTATCCAGATGGCACGGTACTTTACTAGATCACCTTAATGATGCGGGTTCACTAAGCTTCAGATCTGATCTAATCAAATTCGACTTAGGTTCAACATTTTGTGTCGAACTTTCTACCTATTGAACTTCAATAAGTTCAACCTTAGAGGCAATAGTTCCTTCACCAAGAAATTTCTTTTCCAAAAAGGTTGTCCTAAGGCTGATGAACACCTTTTGTTCATCAGCATGGTAGAAATAGTATCTTTTGATCTCTTTTGGGTACCCTATAAATGTGCACTTGTCAGACCTAGGTCCAAGTTTGTTTGTAACTAACCATTTGACATAAGCTGGGCATTCTCAAATCCTACTGTGTGAAAGTGCTGGCTTACATCCTATCCATATCTCATATGGGATTTTAACTACAGACTTACTTGGAATCCTATTTAATAAATAACAAGTCGATTCAAGTGCATATCCTCAAAAGGATATCGGCAAGTTGGCAAATCCCATCATGGATCAGACCATGTCTAATAACATCCGATTCCTCCTTTCAGACACACCATTATGCTATGGTGTTCTAAGAGTAGTCCATCGGAAGAGAATTTCATTCTCTCCTAGATATGTGAGAAACTCATCAAAAAGGTATTCTTCTTCTCGGTTAGATCGAAGAGTTTTAATACTCTTCCCAGTTTGTGATCTACTTCACTTTGGAATTGTTTGAATATTTCAAAAGAATCTAACTTCTGTTTTATTAGATAGACATATCCATATCTAAGTAGATCATTTGTGAAAGTGATGAAGTAGACATATCCACCTCTGGCACTTATGCTCATTGGTCTACATACATTAGTATATACTAGACCTAAGAGCTCATTAACTCTCTCACCTTTTTCAGTAAAAGGTGACTTGGTCATTTTACTAAGAAGACAGGACTCATAGATTGGAAGAGATTCATAATCATTGACTTTAAGAATTTTCTCTTGAGTCAACCTATTTATCCTATTCTTGTTTATATGACCTAGGCTACAGTGCCATAAGTAGATATCTGATACACTATCTAATCTAAGATGCTTGCTAGTAGAATCGACTACATTAACAGATTGTAATAACATATATACACCATTGTTCATTGTCCATAGAAAGCAGTAACACCATTCACAATGACATTACAAACTCGTTTCTTTACTAAAATTTCATAATTGTTCATGGCCAAAAGACCTACAAAAATGATATTTAAAAAGAAACTAGGACAGAAATGACAACCACTAAGAACAATGGTATGAGATTCAAATACAAGTTTCAAAATTTTTAAAGCTAGAACTAAAACTGGTCTTCCATCTCCAATGTTCAAGAATCTTTTGCCTTACTCAAATCTTCTACTGACCTGTAATTCCTACAATGAATTGCAAATATGTTAAGGACTACCGATATCCAATACCCAGTCGGTAATATCATAAATAAAAGAATTGCAAGGAGTTATCATATAAATACCTTGTCCAGCAATAGCTTGCTTCTTTCTCTACCTATTCGGGTCCAGAAAGGCAATGTACTGAGGATAGTTCCTCTTTCAATACCCCCGCTTCTTATAAAAGAAGCATTTAGCTTGACTCTTATCGGGCTTGATCTTCCTAGTCTGGCCTTGGACTGATGTCCCAGCCTGAACTTGCACCTTCTTTATTTTCTTCTTCTTCTTCTTCCCTTTTCTAAAGGATCGAGAACCAGAAGACAAAACTCCCACTAAGTTCATCGACTCTTTATAGAGCTAGTGATCTTTCTCAAAGTTCTGAAGTAACCCAAGTAAGCCGTGGTAGTTTATTTCTAGCTTTGTCATTCTATAATGAGTAAGGAAAGGGAGATAGAACTTTGGCAGTGAGTTCAGTATTGCATCTTTTCTAAGTTGTACATGCAAGAAAAAGCCGAGTTTGCTCAGGTGCTCTATCAGCTCGATCATGTATAGTACATGATCAGTGATAGAGGCTCCATCCTATATTCTGGCATTAAAGATGGTGCAACTAGTCTTATGCCTTTCAACATCATCGAGTGTACCAAAAGAATCTTGCAACACTTGGAGCATTTTATTTGGCTAAGCTGTCTCAAACCTATGACTAAACTCATCACTCATCGCAGCCAGCATAATGCAGTGCACCATGGTTCGATCACTGAGCTACTTCTGATAAGTATCTCTGACTGTACCATGTGCATTGTCAGCTTGCTCCTTAGGTGCAGGATCCATCAGCACATATAGGATTCGTTCATGCTTCAGGATAATCTTCAACTTTCGGTACCAACTATCGAAGTTGGGTCCCACCAACTTATCATTATCCAATAATGATCATAGCGATAAAAAAGTGGCCATGTCTGCACAAAAGAAAATCAAAACCTAATTAGTAATTGATTCATTAAACCTAAAGATTTAGACTTTAATCAAAAGATTTCTCCCACTATTTTATTCGAATTGGTAGCCTCTACCTCCAATTCGAGGAATTACCCTAATTTCTTAGTGGGTACTAGAATCCACATAGACTGCACATGAGCCCGACTTTGGTTGGCCAACCTATGTACATCTAAGGGTAGGTTCATAACTAATTATTTTACCAAATAATTTTTAGTAATTAAATTTTGCCCCAGCCCCTAATTAGTTGGCTTTGCCCTTCTCAGAAAAGGGTCCAGTTAGGTCCAACCATTAACATGACCAAACTTGGCCCATCCAACCAATGCATGATCAGGCCCAACTTTGGTTGGCCCATCTGACCACCATTTAGAAAGATGTATCCAAGAGATCATATAATAAATGATAATTTGATCAATCGATAAGCACCAAGCCTTTGGACCTCCAATGATTATCCAACTAATGGACCCATTATCATCCACTTTAATGGGAGGCTATGATCCAGTTATCATATAACTATTTCATTTTAGGGACCTAATAACTTTAGAGAATTTATTTGTAGAAGTGAGTAGGTCAGATTAACCAGCTTGTCATGATCATCCCACTGGCTTCACTAAGTTAGCTTAAGAGAGACCACTAACAGGCTAGTCTAGGAGCACCTAAATCAGTCATACTGATTTACCTAGCTGACATAGGTTAGCTCGAATAGTCAAGTGATTCAATCAAAATATAATCTCACCAAAGGGCTAGGTAAGTTTGATCGATGGGAGGGTCTACCAAAGCTTGCCTTAGACACCATCAGAAATGGCCAGATAAGCTGGCTGCCAATTAAAAACCATCGATTTAGTTTATCTTAAATACCAACTGGTTTAATTAGTTTCAATTAGATCAGCCAAACAGTTCGTGCTAAACTACATAGCTAAGAATCAAGTCCATCTTGGATCTTATAAAAGATATGGACTTGACCAACTACAACTATTATAATTGATCTAGAGAATTTTTGACCTAATCTAAGACAACAATTGATTAGATTTAGTCAATTCTCTAATTAAGTCTATTCTTTAATCTAATCCTAGGTCTAACCCAATTAATGGACCTAATCTCCATTAATCCATTTAAACCAATATGTTATGATTTGTGTCTTAGGATCTTCAATTCACATTCCTAGATCCTAATCAATCAACTTCTTAATTCTCAATTAAGTTTTAGGCTGAGGGTTGAGGTTCGGCTTTTCAAAAATAATTTTTATGTTTGTAAAATATTTTTACAATATGGTTCTATCAACCAAGTTGCATGTTTGATTCATAATCAATATGCAAGTAAAATAAACATAAAACTACTTTAGATCTAATCTAAATAGGTTCATGTAATTGAAATAATTTCAATAATAATCAATCTTAAATCTTCCTAGATTAAATATAACATATTTATGATGATTGAAATTAGATTAAAATATTTTTAATCAGATCATAAAATTTTTTAGATCTAATCTAAAATTTTATGATCAATATTTTAAATCAGCACGTACTAAGATAACCTATTCACTGTAAGGGATAAACCTTACAGCAAGATAATCTTATGGTAGTCCATGCAATCTAAAATATTTTATTTTTAGATCTAAAACTATTTTAAATTTATTAAATTATAAATAAAATTAGATCAGATCTAATAAATTTATTATTACAGTCAGATCATCATGAACTAGGACAATCTTTTCACTGTAAAGGATAAACCTTATAGCAGGACAACCTTCTAGCAATTCGTGAGATCTAATTTTTTTTAAAAATTTTAGATTTAATAATTAAATTATAAATTAGATCTAATCTAAAAAATAATCTAAATATATATAAAAATTATGTAATAAGAATCTAGACTCTGATACCAATTGAAGGAACCAGATCTAAGATTTCATGGGTAGATCTTGAAACTTTTTCAAGATCTTGCAGTGAAAGATTTAAATAAATTAAATATTTATTTAAATAAATATATAAATACCTAAATCTCAAATCTATTATATGATCAAGGTATGATATTAAATTAAAAATTAAAATCAAACAAGAAAGAAAAGGTTGATCAAATCAATCTAGATCTATACTACATCAAATGTAGGTATGAAGTTAATAGATCAGATCTATTACTTGAGCAAGTTAGATGTTCTAATTTGCTGATCTAGACTTGAGAATGAATTCATGAGCCACACATGCATTTGCTCTCTAGGAGTCATCCACAAGAGCCCACGAACACGATCAAAGATCCTGATGTAGGAAATCAACACAGCATGCTAGCACTGTGTTGATCTCTCTTCGACGGTCGATCCGATGCTTTCTTCTTTGAAATATGGACTCTCTAAAGTATCAGAAGAAAAGGAAGATGATTTGTGATACTGAGACACCTCTCAAAAGCTCACAAAAAGAAGAGATTTACTACAAAAACCCTAGAAGATGACCCTCTTCTTCTTCTTTGTTCCTTTTCTAGACATCCTTATTTGTGTTTTTAATATCACCATGAACTAGATGAATTTTTGTCTAATTTTTATATAGAAAAGAGATCTCTTAAATGTTTACAATTCATAAAAATTTTAGTCAAAAATTCTTTTTAAATAAAGAGATATGTAGAGTCCAAGTTAGGTCAAAAATCTAGACTAGGAAGGATCAAATAAGGGAAGTTGTTGGGGCACCAAGGACCAAACAAGGGAAGTTGTTGGGGCGCCCAACTCTTGGGTGCCCCCATCTTTTTTTTCTGCCATGGACCAGCAAGGGGGGCACACAAAAAGTCCCTCTTTTACCATGGAAATCAAAGAAAATAAAGAAAGATGGGATGACACACAATGGGAAGAAGATTTGGTCAACAAGGATTCTATCTCATAGAATCCTTAAGCAAAACTAATTCCCCTTTTGACTTGGTCTTCCAACAAACTTCTATATGAAAAAAAGGGAAGAGATAAGGGAGGTGTGAGAAACCTTTGGGCATGAAGAATTTTACATAAAAACATAAAGAGAAAAGGGTGGGGCATGAGGATTAGGTGGCACAAGGAATAGGGAGTCCTAGTCACACTAGGACTCCTATTTTGACTTGGTCAAATAAGGTCTTTTAACCAAATAAAATAAGAGTAAAACAACCCAATTAAATAAGACTCTAATCTATTTAAAGACTTAATTAAATTAGATTAAATTATATTTAATTATAATTTAATTTTTTAATCAAATTAAAAAATTGGGTTAACCCGAGTCCTAGTTAGACTAGGACTAGTTCTTCCTTGCACTTGACTTATCCAATAAGCCAATTGAACTTGATCCAATCAAGCTCAAACCAAATCTAATTAAATCATATTTAATTAGACTTAATTTTAGCCCTCTGACTTAATCAAATTAAGCTAAATTATAATCTAATTGCTAATCGATCCTTCCGCAACACCTGCACTAGGTTAAACACCAATCATATTGATTATTTAATCCTAAAATAATTTTAAATCGCTGATCAACCATTCGATTAGAATGTGAACTCTAATGTGTATGACCTCATAGGTCCAAACTTAAGTCGATAGCATAGAAATAAATTTTTGTACCAATCAAAATGACCATTTAGCAATGATACCCGATGGTCGGATAGGTCAAAAGGTGTAGAACACCATCCTTAGAATCCATATAAATATAGTTTTCATATAATTCATCCCCTTGACCACAATGCTCGTAGAACATCTTAGAGTTCAACTGTCAACTCTAATCAGGTTGTCCACATTATATTTCAAAATGTCAAATCTATCTGATGGATTATCCTGGCCAAAGTTTTACTATATTGAAATACGGTGATATATTCTTCTCCAACTCTTAGAGTGGTTAATTTCATCTTGATCACACTTCGACTTTGCAAGTATTTGACTATGCCCAGAAGCATTCCATTGCTAAATTAGAAATTCAATTAGTCTGATACTAAAGCAGAGTGAGTTGCTTGTAAGTCACTGAGGTGATCTTAGGTCTAAGGGATACTTATATCTATATCCCATCAAAGACATTCTCGACAGTAGAATGCTCTGGAGTTGGTCACGTTCAATGATGATGTACCCATACATCCCACCTGTATGCCATACTAGTGTCTCCACACTCTTTGGTTAAGAAAACAAGCAACCTATATAAAATATAGTGACCTATGCACGATAGACGCTGTCATCCTAATTAACAGCCTATAATTTGATCATGAACAAATTTAAGGACTAATCGATAAATTCTCTCTTTATTGAAACTAAATAATCCTAAGGACTTCATCACAATAATGGAGTTCATTAGAAGATGTAAATTTATGATGAAAAAATATGCCAAATTTTTTTTTATTAATTAATAAATTAATTACAATATCTCAGCTGTCAATAGGCTAATGATTGGCTTTAGAACATAATTTCCAACACAAACACTAAGAGAGAAGGAAGAGCCCATGATGCACCAAACTTTCTTTCCTTCCCCCTACCTATTTTGCATGGCATTATATGAAATTTTTGGGGTGGCAATTCTGATGTGAGTTGGCATAAAATTTAGTTAAGAAATCAGAATTAAATCAACCAATTGGTTGCTTGATTGATTGGAACACTGAGGTGGCGTAGGGCTCTATTTAAGAGACCCTGCACCCTAGGATTTCTCATGATTTTTGCTCCATGCCGCAAGCCCCTATTTGCTACCATCCCCTCTTTCTCCACACCCCTCCTCTTCTTCTTCTTCACATCCAAAGGTTGGGCCAAGGTTCCAAGAAAAGATCCATAGAAATTGGTGCAAAGATTTCAAGAAAAGAGATGACGTTCGTGAGACGAGCGCACTACCTTCATCAATTGATTCGAAGGCTTTACAATATCAAATTTAGATCTAATTTTTGATGATTAGATTCAGAAGAAGAGCACCTCTAGATCCAGTATGAGTGGACTCTGGTAGAGGTTAGGCATGTGCATGGCCTAATCCAGAAGCCCGAGCTTCCGCAGATCATTGGCAGGGTAATCAGATTATCCAATCAGGTACAAAATTTATATATAATTTAATTCATAATTTTAGATTTAATATTAGATCATTAAAATCATATCAAAGAAATCTCTAATCTGATTTGATTCTATAGAAAAGTTTTTGAAATATTTTCTACAGATCTGGTCAAATTAGATTGATCCTATGATGGAAAATGTAGTTTTTTCTTCAATTGGTATCAGAGCTATGTTAGCAGTTCTTCAGATCTATTTTAGATCTAATTTTTATTATGATCTATGATCTAATATTAAGAATTTTAGATGTCACATTAGATATGATCAGATCTAAAATCAAAAAGATTAAAAAATTTTAGATTCATATCAATCTTGTATGAGATGCATATCTAGACTAGATTTAGAATTATTCCATGTGTAGTCTAGTGCTAATTTTCTTTTTGATATGATTAAATTTTTTTTTTAATTTTTATGCTTCTATTTTTTGATGTTATAAATATTATAATCAGATCAAAAAATAAAAAATAAAATTTTTAATTTTTATATGACATATGAATGAAGCATGCCTAGACTAGTTGTAGAATAGTTCTATAATTTATCTAGAATAGATTTTATTTTGATATTATCAATATAAAATTTATTTTTTAGATATTATATATGATGTATCAAATCTGAAAGCATGTATTTAAGATTTAATAATTGATACATGAGATGTATACAGAACGTGCATGTTTTGATCTATGACTTTATATGAGATATATGTTGTAAATTTATTATTTTATAGTATAGTATTTATTTTTGATTAAGACATTCCCTTGGCCATCCGGTCATAAGAGCAAAGTAGGGTTTAAAAATCCTCTCCTTTCATTCGATGGGATGCTCTTATGGCGTGTAGGGGTGTTGCGCATTTGTCCTTAATCAGAATCAAAAATTTACTTTTCTGCAAAACTCTAGATTCTGAAACCTTAGGATTTTTATATGTTTCTGGTTATGAACCCAAACATAATTAAGAATTAAGATTATAAAACTAATTAGATAAAAAGTTATGAATTTTAAGATCTAAGACACCTTCGTAAATTTGGGTTCGAGCTTGGGTAGCTCAATTAGGTCTAGCAGTTGATCAAACTGAATCAAGAGTTGGTTAGGTGGAATCAAAGAAAGCTTACATTTGACCAGTCTAATAGGATTAAGTCCGGATCAAGATCGAATCACATTAAGATGTGACTTGATCAAGTCAAAGCTTGATTTGGCTTTGCAGTTTGAGTCTGGATCGTAAGCTAACCCGATTCGTTGTAATTCAATAATTTAGTGTCTAAGATAAGTCTGGCAGATACAATCGATTGGTTTTTAATTGGGAGCTACTTGACTTGAATGCATTCTTATCGAGTTAATGGCATATCCCTTCCATCGATCTCACTTATCTGGCCATTTGTGTTGATCCAGTTCTAATTAGAGATGGCTAACAATTCAAGCCAACCCATGCCACTAGGTTGGTCATAATTATTTTGACTAAGTCAAGTCTAGTTTAAAGAGGTCTAAATTAAATCTTCCTAAGAAAATATTAAGTCTAAGATCTTTTACCATTGTAGATGTGCAGACCCTTCCCAGGATTGATTATTCTCGATTGGATATAGTGGTTTTGTTGTACCAAAAAGATGTAACCATGTTTAGGCATTGGATGCTACAGGTTGGAGGATGGGTTAGACTCAATATTTTGGATATGGTGAGAGATCCAATCAGGAATCCAATTCATGCAAATGGTGGGTCTGACTTAACTAAGGAATGAAGCAATATTCCAGACATGGTGAGCTTCATGAATTAGAGATCAGGTTTGGATGCACCATGATTAAAAAATCATTGAACAAGAGTTGTCCACTCATCGATTGACCCATCACTAATAACTATTAGGTGAGATGGTGAGCCAATTGGTGGAACTGCACCATCCACTATAAATCTATAATCATGAAGATTTTTGCATCTCTATCAAGAAAGTGTAGGGATCCAAGTAATTAGTAAAAGCCTAATTTATTTAAAAATAAAACTCCTAAATAAATTAGTTAAGTCTAATTACAAAATCTAACTAAAAATTTTGACTCTCTATAGATAAATATTTGCATCTAACCCACTAGCTCGTATCCTAGACACCCATAGACTGATCGAATTCAACTACAAGGATTGGCATCGAAACATTAAAATTATTTTAGGTTCTGAGAAATTGACTCATGTGTTGGAACAGGATTCTCGCACTTTACCAGTCATCCATCCATTGAACAGAGAGCATCTCTGAAAAAATGGATGGATGAAGATAACAAAGCCAGGTATTACATATTGGACTCGATATCTGATGAGCTCCAGCATCAATATGAAGACATAAAGACAAGCTGCCAAATGTTGGCTGACCTGCAAGAGTTTTTTGGTGAACAGAGTCACGCAGCCAAATATCAAGTCACTAAGAGACTTTTTAAGGCTTAGATGCATGATGGGTAGTCAGTCCAAGATCATTATCTGATGATGATCCAGGACATAGAGGAGCTTGAGAAGCTCAATTCAAGTTGGACAAGGACCTATAGATCAATATAATTCTACAATCCTTGACTGATGTGTATAGGCATTCCATCATGAACTACTATGTGCATAAACTTCAAAATACCTTGGCTGAGATGAACATGTTGGTTATTGCTGAGCTCACTATGAAAGGTTCAAAGGACTCAGTGCTTACTGTAGAGCAGACTTCTTCCAAAAGAAACTCTTTTGGAAAGAAGAAGATCGTGAAGAAATAAAAGGTGGAAGGTGGGAAGAAGAACAAGGGAGAGCCAAAGAAGAAGATCGGTAACAAAGGAAAGTATTTTCATTATAATTCTAACGGCCATTGGAAGCAAAACTATCCTTTATACCTAGCTACCCTGAAGAACAAAAAGAAGCCAGGTCCTTCTGGAGTTATGCTCATGATTGAATCTAACTTATTAGTTTCTTCTACATTTAGTTGGGTGTTTGACTCTAGATCTAGTGCTCATTTATACACTTTCATGCAAGGTCTTGAGGAGAGCAGGAGGTTGAGGCATCGTGAGATGATCCTGCTTCGAAAATGGAGCAAGAATAGCTGTTGTAGCCATGAAAATCTATCCTCTTTGACTATCGTCTGGTTTAGATTTGATTCTTAAGGACTATTATTTTGTGCCTGTAGCAAGCAAGAATTTGATTTTTGTTTCTTGTTTAGCACATGAAGGTTATGTTATTAACTTTCTTAAGGACTACTATACTATTCTTTTTAAAAAAAATAAAATTGCAAGTGGATTCTTAATTAATGGTCTCTATTAGTTGCATATTGATGTATCTGTGTTAAATGTTGAGCAAAACATAAATGCCATAGGACTAAAGCGACCTAGGGATAGTCTAAATGATAAGTATCTATGGCACATTAGGCTAGGTCATATAGTGGAAGATAGGGTTAACAAATTAGAGAAATCTAGGCTATTGAGTTCATCGACTTCGAAGTCATATCCGATTTATGAATCATGCCTTCATGGCAAAATGACCAAGCTTCCTTTTGTACGATATGGAGAAAGAGCCACAAACCTTCTTGCCCTAGTACATATTGATGTGTGTGGCCCATTTAATGTATTTGCTAGAGGCAACTATGTCTACTTCATCATCTTTATCGATGATTTATCTCGGTATGGGTATGTGTATTTGATACGACATAAGTTTGAAGCTTTTGAAAAGTTCAAGAAATTTAGACATGAACTAGAAAAATAAACTAAAAAATCCATTAAGATTCTTCGATCAGATGGAGGAAGTGAATACTTTAGTCAGAAATTCCTTGACTATCTTAAGGAAAACGACATAGTCTCTCATTACACTCCACCTAGAATGGCTCAACTCAACAGGATTTTAGAATGAAGGAATCAGACCCTATTAGATATGGTTTGATCCATAATGAGCTTCACAGACCTTCCTGATTTTCTTTGGGGACATAGGGTAATGACCATAACTTACTTACTGAATAGGGTTTCCTCTAAAACTATTTCTACCAAATCATATGAGATATGGTATGGTAAGAAATCAAGTCTGAGTCATCTCAGAATTTGGGATTGTCTAGCTCATGTCAAGAGACAGTAGGCGGACAAGTTAGAGTCTAGGTCCTTTAGAGCTTATTTTATAAGATATCCTAAAGAGTCATTAGGATATTATTTCTATCTTTCGAAAGACCATAATGTAATTATGAGTCCACATGTCATCTTTCTTGAAAAATAATTTATCCAAGATGGTGGCATCGAAAGATAGATAAGGCTTGAGGAGAAAGTCTCCCAAGAGCAATGACCTAAGGAACCTATGGAACCTAATAGGATTGAGCCAGTCCAATCACAACCTCCTCCATCTTATAGATCAAATAGAATTTTTTATCCTCCTAAAAGATACTTAGGCATTATTTCAAAAGATGTAGAGAAAATGTTCCTCATGAGAAATGGGGTTCATATAATGATCCCAAAACCTATGATGAGATGATATCAGATATCGACTCCGAAAAATGGTTAGAGGCAATGAAGTCAGAGATTGACTCAATGCGATCAAACAAAGTTTGGACCTTGGTAGATCCACCTGAAGGTATAGGACCTATTGGGTGTAAATGGATCTACAAGAGAAAGATAGGTGCAGATGAGTATGTAGAGACATTCAAGGCTAGATTAGTGGCGAAAGAGTATAGTTAGTGCGAAGACATTGACTATCAGGATACCTTCTTGCCAATAGCCATGCTTAAATCCATCCACACACTGCTTGCTGTTGCAGCTTATTTTGATTACGAGATATGATAGTTGGATGTGAAAATGGTCTCCTTAAATAGATATCTTGAGGAAGATATCTATATGGAACAGCCACTAGGTTTCACATCCAATGATGCAGATCACAAGGTCTGTAAGCTATAAAGATTCATCTATGGACTTAAGCAAGCATCTCGGAGCTGAAATGCTCATTTTAATGATGTGATCAAATCATTTAAATTTATCAAAAATGAGGAGCCCTATGTATTCAAAAAGATTAGTGGGAGCACTATTGTCTTCCTCGTACTATTGTCTTCCTCGTACTGTACGTGGATGACATCCTACTTATTGAGAATAATATTTTCATGTTGACTATGGTCAAAATATGGTTATCAAAAGTGTTCTCTATGAAAGACCTAGGAGAGGCATCATTTATTCTAGGAATTAAGATCTATAAGTATAGACCGAATAGGATGCTGGGTCTCTCACAGAAGATGTACGTAGAGAAGGTGCTGAAGAGGTTCAGCATAGAAAACTCCAAGAGGGGATTGGTATCCTTTAGACATGGTATTTATTTCTCTAAGAAGATGGATCCTAGCACACTTGAGAAGATTGAATGCATGAGCAAGATCCCTTATGCTTCTGTAATAGGAAGCCTCATGTATGCCATGCTATGTACACGACCTGATATAGTCCATGCTGTGAATGTCACAAGCTATTATTAGTCGAATCTAGATGAAGAGCACTGGACTTCTGTGAAGTGTATCCTTAAGTACTTGAGAAGGACTAAGGATATGTTCTTAATTTTTGATAATGGAGAACTTCAGATCTAGGATTATATAGACTCAAACTTTATGTCTGATATAGATGATCGAAAGTTGATATCTGGTAGTCTATTTATGTGCAATGGTGGTGCTATCAGCTGAAAGAGCTCCAAGCAAATCATGATATCAGATTCCACCATGAAAGCAGAGTACATCGCTGCATCAGAAGCTGCAAAGGAGGCATTCTAGTATAAGAAGTTCACTGCGGAGCTCGAAGTGATGCCATCGGATGTTGTCCCTCCATACTATGACAATAATGGTGCCATAGCTTTGGCTAAGTTGCTGAGGTCTTTTCAAAAATCCAAACACATCGAGTGGTGATCCCACCTTATCTGTGATTATCTTGAGAAGGATTATGTCGAGGTTAAGAGAGTCGACTCTGTGGACAACACGATAGATCCACCAACGAAGCCTTTAGGTTAGCAGAATATCGAAGCCCACCTTGAGAAGATAGGACTTAGATTTATAGTCAATTAGCTTTAGGTCAAGTGGGAGTTTGTTAGATGTGTACCCTAGAAGTCAGATTAGCTGATACTTGTAATACACTTCTAATGATAATTTTATAATTTTAACTATAAATTAATAAAAGCATTATTTTTTTATCATAGTGTATATTTAAAAATGTCTGTGACACATCTTTTGAGTTAATGATAATGATAATTCATATTTTTAAGAATTAAAAATTTAAGACATGAATTTTCATAATTAACTCATAAACTACTTCTGATCGTAGGATCGTCCCGAGGATGATGATCGATCTGAAAAGTTGGAGTACGATCGCTTTCTTAGGATAGATGAGTCTTGTGTCTATGGTGTGGAGACATCAGAGTGAAAGTACAGCTACTCGTTAGAGATCGAGGGCACTGAGCATGACCACCTCAAATAGTCATAAGAAAGTCTACATTCTCGTCAATGACTGGCTTGATGCTGTAGTTATGTGTCAGATTCTTTGATCTGAGGTGCATCAATAGTTCACCATGAGTGTGTTATAGTTTGACTATACCGTAACTCGATCTCCTGGCCATTCAAAATCCTAAGGTGTATGTTGGCTATAGCATGTTCATTATAGGAACTGGATTGCACCACGATGGGATCTATCAACCTCAGTAGTAGAGTAGTCCTATGATAATCATGAGATCGAGTCCTTAAGCCCATAGCCATGGTAGTGTGATATAATAGAAAAAGAGTTTTCTATTAGGATTTCACATTAGACTCAAATTAAATGATTCATTCATATGATGGATGTGTTAGGATTTGACGTCTCGAATTCGACGCACAGTAAGAAAAGAATCAGTTTTCAGCACAGTAGTCAAGCCAGCTCTGATACACGATCGAGCTAGCTTGGATTGAGATTGATCCAGCTTGAACTACAGTCAAGCTGGGTCACTCAAGTAGATAGACAGCAGGAGTTCGAACGAGATGTAGTCGAGCTAGCTCGACCCCTGATCGAGCCGGCTTGATGGAGGCAAATTGGATATGACAGAGTTTTTTTTATTTGGACTCGAATTATGATTAATCCAAGGGATCTCTGGGAGTTGCACGTGGACCATAAGATCCAGCAGTCAAGAAGGATTGTGGTCATGATCTAAAGGTCAAAAAATATTTCAAGACTCCATCAAGGACATGTTCAACTCATATTAGAAAAATGAACCCTATTAGGACTCCTGAGAACTATTAAGAAGAGGATTCTCATCCTATTTAAAAAGCTAAGGTGCTGTGGAGCAGAAAAGATGGTGCGTGTGGTGTGACAAGCACATAGAGGGGCTCAGGTAGCACCGAGAGGAGCTTGGCAGAGCGTCGAATATGTGCAGCCTATGAGAGAGAGAAGCAATAGGTGCATAGCATCCTACGAGGAGGCTGTAAGGGTAGAAGTTCTTGTAGCTTCTATGGATCTCCTTAGAATTCTGAGAGAGCTTTTATGAGGATAGCTTCTAATTGAGATAGATGTATGTACAGTGAGTTGAGAGTAGGTGTTCTCCTTTTGTACCTATTTTTCTCTTTTATAATGAAGCTTTATATGCCCCATGGAGGTGAGCCTTTAGGATCATCCACGTACTTAATTATTTTCTTATTTTATTTTTTTCTTCTTTTTGTTGCAATAATTTGATACTAGATTCTTAACAAGCGATATTAGAGTAGATGATATCTCAATAGTTTGGTATCAAAGCGAGTTGGTACCATAATAATTGGTATAAGAGCTAGATAGTACTAGAGCATAGATTGTAGCAGTAGATAGAGATTGAAGAATATGGAGAAGACAAGCACAATCAAGGTGGAGATCAATAGGTTCAATAGGAAAGGCAATTTCTTCTTATGGCAGCAAGGATAAAGAATGTCCTCATCCAACATGGATTGATTGATGCTCTCTTGTATGACGAGATGCCAACCACCATAGAGGTGAAGGATTGAAAGCAGATCCAGATACAGATGGTGAGCATAATTTGCTTGTACCTAATGGATGATGTGGTGATCCATGTTCTTGGTGAGACTTTTTCGATGGCACTATGGTTGAAGCTTAAGAAGTTGTATATGATGAAGTCGCTCACCAACACGCTATTTCTTTGAAGGCAATTCTACTAGCTATAGATGGATGAAGGATAGAGTGTGCAGGTGCGTCTGTCCAACTTCTAGAAGATCCTCACCGATCTCCTCAGCATTCGTGTAAAAGTTAAAAAGAAAACCAAGGCGTTGGTCTTGCTAGCATTGCTCTCCTCTTCGTATGAGTTCTTGGTGACTATTTTTCTAGTAAAAAAGAGCACCATCAAGATGGATGAGGTCACTGTAGTGATACTCCAGAATGAGTTTCTTAAGAGGGAGAACCCTGCTTCAAGCTCAGATGATGATAGCTTAGCTTTTATAGTTTTTGAAGGAGTAGGAGGCAGTAGATGGAGCAATAGAGGATCACAAGGAGGATGATTCAAGTCCAAGATGAGAGATCCTAGCAAGATCAGATGCTATAGATGCAATGAGTTGGAGCATCGAGTCAAGGATTGCCCATAACTCAAGGATCGAACAAGGGCTACTGCAGCGACGGCCAATAGCGAGTCAAAGGATAATATTCTGGAGATATCTAACGAGGTATCTAGTTCTTCCCAGCAATGGATTTTAGATTTTGCATGCACATATCATGTTTGTTGTAGAAAGGAGCAGTTTGACTTTTTAGAGAGCAGTGATGGCACTATTTATCTGCTGGATGGATCGAGCTGGCATCAGGATGGTCAGCTGAAAGACATATGATGGTGCAATGAGAAGATTGGACGAGGTTCGGTACATACTCGATTTCAAGTAGAATCTTATCTCACTGAGCAAACTAGATTTAAATGGCTATAGATGGGTAGCTGGTGATGGAATCATGAAGGTCACGCATGGTGATAGCATGATATTGGAGGAGAAGAAGAAGACAAGAGGACATTACTTTTTGGTAGGAAGCTTAGTGCAAGGTGGAGCTTCAGGAGCCAGAGGAAGCCTAGTGCAAGGTGGAGCTCTGGGTGGAGATGGATCTAGCATGAGATGGAAGACTCGGGAGGATGAGAGGCAACATCGTAGAGTAAAGTTTTTATTGCTGTAGGAGAATTCTTTGAGCAGGTCTTTGGTCAAAGTGTGGACATAGCCCATGACAGAGGTGAGATTGAGTGGCTTGGCTCGACTCCCATGTTTGCCCATCCATGATCATTAAGCGTGCTCCAGGGCATGGAGGTGAGATGGATCACAAGCTCTCAATGTTAGGTGGAGACTGAATGTCGAGTCGAGGTGGAGATTGTTAGGATTTGATGCCTCGAATTTGATCCACAGTAAGAAGAGAATCAATTTTTAGCATAGCAGTTGGGCAGGCTTTGATACGTGATCAAGCTAGCTCCGATTGAGATCGAGTCAGCTCAAACCACAGTCGAGCCAGCTTTCTTGGGCAGATGAATTGAAGGAGTCTGGCTGAGATGCCATTAAGCCAGCTCGACCCTTGATCGAGCTGGCTTGATGGAGGCGAATAGAACATGATGGGGTTGTTTCTGTTTGGATTTGGATTATGATTAAACCAAAAGATCTACAGGAGTTGCATGTCGACCACAGGATCCAGCAGCCATGGAGGATTGCGGTCATGATCTGAAGGTCAAAAAGCATTCCAAGACTCCATCAAGGATCTATTCGACTCATATAGGAGAATGAGCCCTATTAGGACTCCTATGAACTACTGAGAAGAGGATTCTCATCCTATTTAAAGAGTTGAGGTGCTGTGGAGCAAAAAAGATGGCGTGTGTGATGCGAGAGGCACATAGAGAGGCTCAGGCAGTCCTCGAGAGGAGCTTGGCAGAACATCGAGTGCATGAAACCCACGAGAGAGAGAAGTAATAGGCGCATAGCATCCGATGAGGAGATTATGAGGGCAGAGCATCTTGTATCTTCTGTGGGTCTTCTTAAAATTATGAGAGAGCTTTTATGAGGATAGCTTCTAGTTGAAAGAGATTTGTGTATGGTGAGTTGAGAGTGGATGTTCTTCTCTTGTACTTATTTTTTTCTTTCATAGTGAAGTTTTGTGTGCCCCGTGGAGATGAGCCTTTAGGCTGATCCACGTACTTGATTATTTTATTATTTTATTTCTTTCTTCTTTTTATCATAATAATTTAGTACTAGATCCTTAATAAATGATATCAGAGTAGCAGATATCCCAATAGTTTGGTATCAAAGTGAGTTGATACCATAATAGGATGTTGGGTTTTAATGAGTTTACCTTAAATCCTAATCCTATCAGTGTTAGATATGTGTGCCCTAGAAGCTAGATACGCTATACTTGTAATACACTTCTAAGGACAAAATTATACTTCTGACTATAAATAATAAAATAGATTATTTTCTATCATAATGTATATTTGAAAGTGTCTGTGATACATCCCTTGAGTTAATGGTAATGATAGTTCATATTTTCAAGAGTTGAAAATTTAAGACATAAATTTTCATTATTAACTCATAAAATGCTTTCGATCGTAGAATCATCATGAAGATGGTGATTGATCTAAAAGGTTGGTATACGATCGCTTCTTTTGGATAGATGATGCTTCTCTTAGGATGGTCTATGTGTAAAGTCTACACCGGAGACAGAGGAGCGAGAGTACAGGTACTCGTTAGAGAACGAGGGCACTGAGCGTGACCACCTCGAGCAGTCATGAGGAAGTCTACCTTCTCGTCGATGACTGGCTCAAAGCTGCAGTGGTGTGTCTAGTTCTTTGACCCGAGGTGCATTAGCAGTTCACCTTGAGGGTGTTATAGATTGACTACACCATAACTCGATCTTCTAGCCATTCAAAATTCTGAGGTGTATGTTGGCTATAGCATGTCCATTGTAGGAATTGGATTGCACCAATAGAGGATCTATCTACCTCGGTAGATGAGGAGTAGCCCTATGATGATCATGAGAATCAAGTCCATAAGCCCATGGCCATGGCAGAGTGAAATAATAGAAAGAGCTTCTATTAGGATTTTCACATTGGACTTGAATCGAATGATTAATTCATATGACAAAAATTAGGGTTTGACGAGATCACCTTAACCCTAATCCGATCGGGGCTCAAGATAAAGGAACTTAATCACATAGGTAACTGCATTGAGAGGTTCATTTTTAGTTCTAATGGGTTGCCACCATATGCTGCTAAGTGTCACTGGTGGATTTGGGAGCAATTAGAATGATTTGGATGATCGATCATACTAGTTGTCTGAATCAAAAAAGTTCTGATCCATCGAAAAGTATTTTAATGGTGTCAATGATAGAGATCATGATGTATCCCATTACCATATGGAACTGAACCTAACTGGATAATACAAATAAGGATTTGGATCTAGATATCATCAATTGGACTAACTTAGTTCAATTGATTTGAATAAGATTCAATTAGGTTCAAGGAAATCATGCTAGCACACGATTGAGCCTAATGTTCTCTTTCAACAATCATTAAAGCTTGTCTCGACTAAGCCAAATATGTTTGAGTTCACTCAGGAACCTTTACTTCATTTGACTGAAGCTTGTCCAAATTAGAAAAGGATTGTCTTAATTTATGAAATAAATTTAAGACAACACCTACCATTTTTCGTCACCTGCTAAATCTTGTCTTTTGACTTTAGTCAAACGTTGATCTTTGATACTTAGACATCTACTCATGTGTCATGCACCTATAGGAGAGAACATGAGGCTTTGTCCTTCTACTAAAAGTAGAAAGAGAGGGGGCACATGCCTAGGGAGACGTGCATCCCATGAGGATCATGCCTGGAGTCCCATATAGATGGGACTCCAGGTTGCTTCATGCTTTCAACTTGGGTGATGCCAAAGAGTCCTCTTTGACCAGTCTTAGTGCCACCTAAGAAGGTTTGTGAGGGACTCTAATCTGATTGGATCAGATGATGTCATCCCACCAATCAAATTTAGATCTGATTGCACAAAGAGCCATGATTGGCCGGGATGATGTGGCACAGCATGACATAGCAAGGTCTATATAAACCCTGTCTGCTTCTAGGATTGAGAGGTTCTACCCATTGCCCATGCCACAAGGCTTCTCTCCCTCCCTCTCCATGCCACCTTTAGGTCCTCTCTCTCCTATCTACATCCAAGACTTTTTGGGCTCAAGTTTGGGGCGATCCAAGCAAGAGAAAGGCGATAGAAAAGGAAGAAGGCAGCACTACTTCAAGAGACAACAACTGATCATCAAAAGGCATTTTGAAGACCCTCAAGATCAGATCCAGATCTAATTTTTGGAGCACAGATTAAAAAGAAGAAGATCTCCAGATCCTGCTGAAAGAAAAACATTATTTTTCGGATCAGGTTCATTCAGATCTGATTAGATCAAGAGGGATATTTCAAAAATCTTTCTCTTAGATCCAAATTAGATCTGAGACTCTTTAGATTTGATTTTATCAATCTGATAAAATAAAATAAAAATAAAATAAATTAAATCTAATTTAATTATACCTTATTGTGGGTAATCCTATTATCCTGTGATGATCATGATGGTTGCCTGAAGTTCTGGATGTAGCCATGCAAGCGCCTGACCTCTACCAGTATCCACTCAGACAGGATCTGAGATCTTCTCCTTCTTAATTTGTACTTCAAAGATTAGATCTAGATCTGATCTTGAAGATCTTCAAAATATCTTTTGAAGATCATGAAGGGAAATCCTGATTTCCCGATCCAGGTTCGTCCAGATCTGATTAGATCAAGAGATATATTTCAAAAATTTTCTCTTGATCTTAATCAGATCTTGATATGTTTCAGATCCGATTCTTATTATTTTAATAAATAAAATAAAACAAGATAAATTAAATCAAATTTAATTTACCTGATTTGGGTAATCCTATTACCCTGTAGATGATCCTGATTGCAGCGGAAGGTTCTGGATCTTAGCCACGCAAGCGCCTGGCCTCTACCAGTATCCACTTGGGTTGGATCTGGAGAACCTCTTCTTCTCTATCACACCTCCAAAAATCAGATCTGGATTTGATCTGGAGGATCTTCAAAACTCTTTTGAAGATCTGCAGTCGTCCTTTTACAGCAGCGCAGCCTTCTTGCTTTTGATCGCCTTTTCTTGATCTGAATCGCACCAAACTAAATCCAAAACACTTTTGGACGTGGAGAGCAAGGGGAGAAGAGACTATGGCGTGGAGAAAGAGGGGAGAGGCAGCCTTGGGGCATGGGAAATCTCATTGAATTCACTTAGGATTAGGGTTGGATGCAGGGTCTTATTTATAGACCTCTTGTGATCCAACTCCTCTTCCTCTCAACCAATCACAACCCTTTGTGAAATCAGATCTAAATCTGATTGATTGAAAAAGAGACCCCTGGATTCCTCCTTAGAGGATGCCTAAGACCAGTCAAACT